>PVKE010028033.1:0-21193 GCA_004027555.1 Craseonycteris thonglongyai | reverse complement strand
CAGTCAGAAATGCTTCTTTGAACAATTCACCATCCTGGAAAGGTTTTTTCTTCTTTGCGAGCATGTGAGAAATTTTGAAAGAAGCAATGGTTGCCTTTTTAGATTTTTCCACATGTCTAGTGAAAACAGTCTGTTGAGTAGTTAAACTTCATTTTAGTTGATTTATTTTTTTCTTTCTTACTTCAGATTTAAGTGGATATTCGTATCAAAAGTGGTATGACTGGTCTGAAAGTGACGTTCAACATTATGTTTTTTCGGCACTGCAATACTACTGCCACACAACAGGCTAACGCATTTACCTTGTAAATTAATGAAACAATATGATTCCTCCCAGTCTGTGTTAAAATTATAGGTTCGTTTTCTCTTATTTGGTCCACTCATTTTAGGACTAAAAAAATAAAAATAAAAATAGTTATAGAACTACAATATCATATCAAATTGCCACCATAATAATAGATTAACTACCTCGCTTTTAGTTCATTTAAAATCGAATATATCAAAACACTGTGATCCTAGCTAACCGTCACAACCCGGTCAGTCCAGCAACCGCAATCAAAATGGCAACTTCGCGTCTCCCGGTTGGGTGGAGGAGAGTTTAAAGAGTGCAGCGGCTAAACAAGACGCGACATGTACAAAGGCGAAAGCTAGGGAGAAACTTATACATACGATATCACAAACATACCAACGAATATAATAAACCTGTGTAGATACTCAAACAATATTTTAAAATTCTAACAAATGTATAAAAATAAATTATAGTTTTACTTAGTGTTTATGAAAAACTTCTGATGCTGTCAAATAATGGTGGGCGCACACAAATTGGGCCGCTGGCGCCATGGTGCCCGCGGGCACGGGGTTGGGAATCCCTGCATTAGAAGGTTAAACTCCATTTTATGGAACATTATAAAGCACTGTATGGGTGCCTGGGTGGCTACCAAATATAATTACTTGAAAAAATAAACAAAAACTTTAGATACAACCCTTTAACAATGATACATGAACTTTGGCCATTAATTGTGATTAACTCTTTACAACCTAGAAAATTTAGAAAATTTACCTTTAGAAAATTTTCAAAAACTTTATTTTCTACATCTCAATAAAATTATTTTCTTCTTGTGTGTGTGGTTTGCTTGTTGATTTATCTGTGTGCTTGTTTTTGATATGATGACTTTGAGTGTTGGTCATCTTTTTAGATATCACTATTCTAAGAAAGTTTAAGAAACATTGACTAAATATATCAACTCTATGCTAGTGGTTACCTCTGGAATAGCAGGACATGAGGCCCAAGGCTTAGACTGTAATTAACATTTTATTTTAGACAAAAGACCAGAAGCAAATAGGGCAAAATGTTAACTACTAGTTTAATTGTAATGATGGTTACAGAGATGTCCATTAAATTATTATCAATACATTTGAAATATGTAGTAATCAAAAAGAATTTTAAAAACCAACAATCATGTCTAAACTCTACCAATAAAAAATACTTTTTAGATCATCTCTAATAATCCAGCATTTAGTCTGAAATACATTTAACAAATATTTAACAAGTAGCTAATATTCAGTCAGTATTAAGGGTAAAAATACAAGTGTCCTGCTCAAATGACACAGTCTAGGGATGAAAGAAGGAGAAGAGGAATAGATACTAACCAAATAACCATACAAAGAAATATAATCCATGATAAGTGCACAACACATCATTAATCTATACATCCAGTAGTAGGATATCTGACCTAGCCCAAGCGGTTAGGAAACTAAAGTGAAGGATTATTTGAAATTTAAAAAGTGACTCCTTTAAGTTGAATGGGGTTGGAAAGAATTCTAGAAAGAGGAAAACAATATTTAAAACATCTTGTGACAAAGGTATCAAAATACTTTCCAGGAAATAAATGTAAGCTGTGTGGCTGAGGTGTAAGGAAACGAGGGAAGTAGTACAGATAAGAATGCAATTTGAAAGTTCATACAGTGCCAGATAAAAAAAATCACAGAAAGACTGGGAGATTTGATTTAATCAAATTCCCGAATGCAGCAGAATCCTCTGGACAAAATGTGGATAAGTAACTGTAAATGAGTAAAAGTGGACGCACTGAAACTAGACAGAAGATTTACCACAGTAAATTATTCAAGTGGAGACAAAGAAGCTTAAACAAGAGTAGTTGTAGTAATAAACAACGAAAAGTTCAAGCCTCTTTCTGAAGAATGTCACTGATCAGAAATCTACATTTATCACTATTTTCTCATTTATAACTATTTTCTCATTTATAATCAGACCATTTACTTATCTTGAATTTTCTAGCAGTTACATTATTCTCCAAAGTTTTTCTCAAGATCCTCAATCACGTCATAATGATAATTCAATATTCTTGGGTAGAATCTGCCAAGATCTGAGAGCGTAAACTAAAGAGCTCAAACTTCTTTTTCTGAACTGTAATTCCTTTATCTACATTTTCAGAATCCATGAGAATAAAAACATAAAACAAGATACAATGTAATTCTTTGTTATCCAATCCATTAACCCAAAAGGCCCAACCTGACATTTATAGGAAACTCCTGGGTCCTCAAAGATATCGTATTTTTGGATGTCTCTGTAACTTAACAAATTGTTCTTCCTTTAATTAAGAACTAGTCCAACCTTTAAGACTCAAATCAAATGTTATCTTTGAAGCCTTTCTTTATTCCCTCGAGATCATTACATTGTCTACAAATTTCCACCATTATAAAGGTACATATAAATTCCTATTTGGTTCTGTGTGTATTTCCTTCCACAAAATGGTAAGAGCTACAGCTTCTAAGAAGACTACTGTCTTATTCCCCATTTCTTTAATGACTGAACATTCAAAAAATAATTTAAGTGGTAGTGAATTCATTATTTTCTCTACTTTCTGAACATATACCTCTAAAAGGGGATGGCTTACAAGGCAGAAATTGCTTTTTTAGTTGTCATAACTTTTCAGAAGTCTTGGCTCATCATAGACTTTTGGCTTAACACAATTTTTATAGATTTATGCTATTCTTTTGTATTTATCCCTGGCTATGTACTCATTCTTAATATGGTCATTCATATGCTTTCCAATCTAAGCTGAGAACTGTGGGATAAACCCTGGTTTCTTTGACTGTAACCTTCTATTTATCCCTTTTTGAAATATAAACTTCCACCTGAAATCACTATTAATAGGATCTTTTTAATAAATTTGATTAAATTTCCTAAGCTTGGAGCATATGCCTGACTGTGCCCAGCATTTCTTTCCTTCATTAGCATTAAGTCTTAGACAATGGTATTCAACTGAGGGCAATTTTGATACACAGGGACATGTGGACAAATCTTGAGAAGACATTTTTGGTTGTCACAACTAGGGGGATGACAGTACGCTACTGGCATCGAGAAGGCAGAACCCAGGGATGCTGCTAAACATCATACAATGCAAAGAACAGCCCCCTACAACAAAGACTATTCTGACTCAAAAACATCAACAGTGTCACTGATCAAAAGTGAACTGAAATGCTTTGTCTCAAGGTCTGTCCTTCCAAATGCTAACCAATTCAGACTTTTTGATCAAAACTCAGAATAGCAATTACTTTCATTACTTTCTCAGTAATTAAATTATTGGCAAAACACGTTTTTATAAATAGATAGCTGCTACATCATCACTATCAAACCTATTACGTTGCTTTTCTAAGCTATATTAAGAAAGTTGTGTGTGTGTGTATGTATGTATGTATGTATTATGCTAGCATAAAATATTATTGGGTTTATTTTTTTTTTTTTATCTAAACCAATACTCTCTACCACATTTTTACTCTCAGGTTCATAAATTTTCTTTTCTTTTCTTTTTTTAAGATTTATTTTACAGTTTGAGAGGAGAGGGGAGTGGGGGCCCCCAGAGCAGTCTCCATAGTTGTACATTAGTTGTGACATAGTTTTACTCTACACAGGTGGACGTGGGGCCTCACAGAGGAACTGAACTGAGGGCCTACCGTATGGGAGGCGAGAAAGAACCTTTGCTGCCATCCCAGTGGTTGCCAATTACACTGCAGTTCAGCATATGGGTTTGCATACGCCAGGGCCAGGATTCAAGTCCCAGACCTCAAGGCTGCAAGGCAAGCGCCCAACCAGCTGAGCTTTCCCAGCATTCTGATTTTCTTCATACAATGTCCTTCCTTACTCCATTACCTTCTTTTAGACTGTGATAAGGTTCATTTAATAAATACATATTTGTTTAAATACTACTAATAAATACTAACTTAAACTTACTTAAAGACTTTATATGAACATATTATAATAATGAATTTTGTATCCCAAAGTCTCAGTGACATTCATAATGGCTTACATACATTCATAATCAGTGTTCCCAAACTTTCCTTCCTTTCACCTACCAATGTCCCACCCCTGCAACACGTTTCTTCAAAAATGTGAGTAACTCATACCTAGATAGCTTCATTCATTTTATGTGTGTATTTCTCTAATCCTTATCTAAAATTCACCTTAAAATCTTTATCAGTTACGTAAGGCTGATATTTTCTTTGTAGTCCTAATTATGTTAGGTATCATACAGAAGAGTTCAAAACAGCAAATCTTTATATTTAACTAAATAGTCAGTCAAATGGTCACAGGTTCTCTTTTCCCTTTCAGTCTCCACACATTCTTCACCCCAAAGAAATGAAAATTAACAGTTTATAATATAGTCACACCTAAAGTTTAACATTTTTGAAGCTGTTATACCGGTACTTTAAAGCTGCTAATACTTTAGTGAGATTTAGTATATACTAAATACATACTTAGTATATATTCCAAGTGTATTCTTAGATCACTACGTCTGATATGTCAGCAAAAAGCAATTCAAAACAACACATTTGCCTTTAGTGAAATAATTATGACATACGAACTAATGAAAGCTATAAATACCCTTATAAATGAATTTCAGCAGTATGTAAAATACTATCCTATAAAAATCTATTACTCTGGGGAAGCTGGGATGGCTCAGTGGGTTAAGCACTCACTTTGCAGTGCCGGGGACCGATGATAGAATCCCGGCCCCGGCCCATGTGGACCCATATGCTGAACTGGGGAGTCTCCCCAGTTCAGTTCTCTCTGTCTCTGTATCTCTCTCTCTCTCTCTCTCTGTCAAAACAAAAACAAAAAAAAACAATAAAAAAAAATCTATTACTCTGAAATATTGCATAAATACAACTTCAAAGGAAAATGTTATGCCATGTAAATGGAATTATACAGTATGTGCCCTTTGTGCCTGGCTTTCTTTACTTACCACAATGCTTTTGAGATGTATCAGTGCTACTCTACACATCAGTTACTTACTCTTTTTCACTGAGGAGTATTCCATTCCAGGGGTGGGCAAACTGCGGCCCGCTACAGGTTTTTTTGCGGCCCGCCAAGACATCAGATTTTTATGACACAATTTATATCTTTTTGAACTGCAAAGTTAATAAATGCAATCATTTGAAAAGGTGTGGCCCTCCACTAACCTTCGTTTCCACAAAGTGGCCCCCGAGCCAAAACAATTGCCCACCCCTGCATTACATTTTGGATGTACCAAAATTTGTTTCTCCATTTACCAGCTGATGAGCATTTGGGTTACTTCCAGTTTATATTATAGCAATTATATAAAACTGCCTTAAACATTCTTATACAGGTCTTTGTAGAGACACATACTTTCATTTCTCTTGGATAAATACCTAGGAGAGGGATTCCTAAGTAATAATAGTAAATACATGTATAACTTTATAAGAAAAATGCAAACTGTTTTCCAAAATGCCTTACTAGCTATTTTACACACCAGCCAGACTGTGTCAGAGCTCAGCTACTCCACATTTTCATATACAATGGGTGCCAAAAAATGTATACATATTTTAAGAAAGAAAAAAATAATAAAATCAATATACACTGATAACAAAAGATTGAATACAAGTCACATTTCACTTCTGCAATTACAAGAGATGCTCAAAGTGGTTAACATAAGCATCTAGACACTTCTGATTATGTGAACTAACTACTGATTTAGCAATGTTGACCAAAGTGTTCACTTGTGTTGCTATGCATGCCATTTCAATTTATTATGCATCTCAAACTTAACATGAATGTGTGCAATTGTTAGGTGTGTTGGAGGTTCTGTTGCATACTCACTCCTCCACTTTGGTTGTACTTCTACAATGTTCTCGAATTTCAAATACCACTTCAAAATGGTCTTATACTCCTCTAATGACAACTGTGCTTTCGCCATTTTCTTTGACTGTCCTGCCTAACACATGGGTATGCTAGCATTCATTTGATGAATACCATCTTTTGAGCTGATGTCATACTACACATTGCTACCATAATTCAACTTCGAAAAGTAAGATATAGATAACATCCCTTAGAATATGTATATATTTTCTTGCCACCCTTGGTATATGTACTTAATTTTGTCAAGTTTTAAATTTTTAGTTATTCTAATAGATATGTACTGGTATCTCATTGCAGCCATATACAACTTTCTAATGACTAACCATGTTGAGCAGCTTTTCATGTGCTTATTGGTCACCTGTGTATCTTCTTTGGAGAGCTGTGTATTCAAATCCTTTCCCCACTTTAAAAATGAGTTGTCTTTTTATTTTTGAGTTATAACACTCCTTTATGTATTCTAGATACCAATCATTTAGGATTTGCTAATATTTTCTCCTATTCTATAGGTTGTCTAAATTTTTACTTTCTTGATAACGTCCTTTGAAGCACAGAAGTTTTTAATTTTTAAATTTTAAATTATTTATTTATTTATTATTTGACAGAGACAGAGAGAGATACAGAGACAGAGACAGAGAGAGAACTGAACTGGGGGAGCTCCCAGTTCAGCATATGGTTCCGCACGGGCCGGGGCCGGGATTCGATCCCTGGTCCCTGGAGCTACAAAGTGAGCGCTTAACCCACTGAGCCATCCCGGCTTCCCCTAGTTTTT
The DNA here is from genome assembly GCA_004027555.1 of Craseonycteris thonglongyai. Classification (NCBI taxonomy): domain Eukaryota; kingdom Metazoa; phylum Chordata; class Mammalia; order Chiroptera; family Craseonycteridae; genus Craseonycteris; species Craseonycteris thonglongyai. Next base: position 14,249 of record PVKE010028033.1, on the reverse strand, counting down.
AATTTTGAGAATGTCCAATTTATTTTTCTTTTGCAGTTGTACTTTAGGTATTATATCTAAGAAACAAATGCCTAACTAAGGTCATGAAGAGTTATTCTTGTATTTTCTTCAAAGAGTTTTAAAGCTTTAGATCTTCATTCTGAATTAATTTTGTACATGGTGTGAGGTAGGAGTTCAATTTTATTCTTTTGCGTATGGATATCCAGTTGTCTGAGTACCACTTGTTGAAAAGCCTATTCTTTTCCCTTTTACATGTTTTCACAACTATTTTCTCCCAGTCTGTGGCTCACCTTTCCTTAGCAGTGCCTCCTAAATAGAAAGTTGAATTCTGATGAAGTCAATCTATCCTTTTTTAAAAACAATAATTTGTGCATTTGTATTCCACCTAAGAAACCCCTGCCTAACCAAAGTCACATTTATTTTCCATGTTTTCTTCTTGAGGTACCAGAGTTTTAACTCTTACATTTAGGTTTTATGATCCGTTTTGAGTTAATGTTTGTATATGGTGTTAAGTAAGGCTGATATTCAATTATCTTGTCATATTTGTTGAAAATCAATTGACCATATATTGGTCTATTTTGGGCCTCTCTATTCTGTTCCATTTATCTATGAATTTAGTCTTTCATTAATATTATACTCTCTTAAAGATTTATTTTGATTGTTTTTGATAGAGAGACAGACAGGTAGAAGTGGGAGGGCCCAGAGCAGTCTCCATAGTAGCACATCATTAGTTTTTGATATAGTTTTATTCCACAGGTGGGGCATGGGGCTACGCAGAGCAGGAACCAGGCTAGGGATCTCCCACCTGGGAGGCACACCCCCGCTTGGGGCCTCCTACATGGGAAGCACAGCTCAGGAGAGAGCTGAGCCGAGGGCCTTCCACACAGGAAGCTCACCCTGGCGAGAACTGAACGGGGGCACACCCCAGCTCAGTACAGAGGTCTGCACGGGCTGGGGCTGGGATTAGATCCTCAGACCCCAGGGCTTGCAAGATGAGCATTCAACCCACTGAGCCATCCCGGAATCGCCTATATTCTCTTGATCTTGAAATCTTGTAGTGCTAGTCCTCTAACTTTGCTCTTACTTTCCAAAATTGTTTGGCTATCCCAGATCCTCCAAACTTCCACATGAATTTTAGAACTGCTGCTCATTTTATACAAAACAAACCTGTTTAGGTTCTGAGAATACAATGGATTCTATAAATCAATTAATTTGGGGACTCTTAACATTTCAGTATTGAATGGTCCTCCAATCAACGAACACTACAACCATATTGAATTTACTTAATGAGTTCTTAAAGCTTTTTTTTTTTTTGCAGAATCTTGAGAATTTTAAACTAAATTTTACTTCTTCCTTTTAATTTTTACTATTTTTTATACTTGGACACTTCAGTATTCCTCTCAAGAAATAGAGGGGATGTCAGGATAGCTCAGCAGGTTGAGCGTTTGTCTCAAGGTCCAGAGATTGAATCCTAACCCTGTCCCTGGCCCATGCAAACCCATATGCTGAACTGTGGTGCAAATGGCAACTACCAAGATGGTGGTAAAGGTTCTCCCCTCCCATGCAGAAGGCCCTCAGTTCAGTTTCCACCCCACACAGCCCCCACATACACCTGTGTGGAATGAAACTATGTCACAACTAATGATGGACAACTATGGAGACTGCTCTGGGCCAACCCCCTTTTCTCTTGTTCTCTCTCTCTTTTTCTCCCCACCCCCACTCCTCTCAAAACAATAAATCTTTAAAAAAATAAAAGAGAGCAAGTGTAGAACTTGACCTAATTAACATTTATGTAACATTCAACCTCATAGCAACAAAACTACAAATTCTTGCCATGTGAACACAGAACTGTTACCAAAACCTATTGTGGGCCATAAAACAGAGTTTAACAAATTTAATATAATTATAATCATATAAAATGTACCTTTTTTGATCATGATGAAATTTAACTAGTAATCAGTCACAGAAAAAGATCTAGCAATTTCCCAACTATTTGAAATTAAACAATACATGGAAACAAAACACAAGTCTCATGTGAACTTAGAAGATATTTTGAACTGAATAAAAGTGAAAATACAACATGTCAAAATTTGTGGCATGCAGCTAAAGTAGTGTTTAGAGGAAATTTATAGCATTAAACGGTTATACTGGAAAAGATCTCAAATCAATAATTTAATTGTCAACATTGAGAAACTATGAAAAAGGACAAATTAAACTCAAAGCAAGCCAAAGGAAGAAAATAATGAGCAGAAATCAGTGCAATTGAAAATAGAAAAGCAATAGAGAAAACTCAATGTGCTTATATGCACCTGTGTGATTTCTTTGGTAAAGTATCTGTTCAAATCTTTCACCGAATTTCTAAATGGATTCTTGCATTCTTGTTGTACAGTCTTTCACAGAGCAAAAGTTTTTAATTTTGATGTTCATTTTATCAGTGTTTGCATGGATCTAGCTTTGAATATAATATCTAAGAAATTTTCACCTAACCAAAGGTCACAAAAATTTTCTTATGTTTCTTCAAAAAGTGTATAGTTTTACATTGACATATAAGGTCTGTCCAGAAAAAATCCTACCATTGTCAATATAATGAGAACAATTATATGGCTGGATGCTGTCTGGACAGCCTAAGTACAGTTCTATGATCCATTTTCATTTAGTTTTTTATACAGTTTGAGGTTCACTGTTTTGCTTATTGAGATGTCCAACTGTTGTTAAAGCAATACTTGCTCAAAACACTACCTTTTCTTCACTGAATTGCCTTTGCAACTTTGTCAAAAGCCAATTGGTCATAGCTGTGTAGGTCTATTTCTAGATTTGTTCTGTTCCACTGAACTATGTATTCATCCCTTTGCCAATACCACTTTGTCTTGATTACCATAGCAGGCATGGAGTGAGTTTCAAGGTGGGTTAATACCTAGAATGGATCAGCTTCAGAGATGTCTACTGAACATAACATAATAAAGTTTGAAAATAGTCAATAAGATTAAATATAGCAGCAAGGACGCTTATATTTTGTCTGGGGATTTTTATCTGTTTATATCTTCCTCAAGCTCATATCCCATTTTTCATGTTGAAATAAGTTTTTAGGCAATTTTAAATTAGAATAAGCATATATATATATATTTTTTAATTTTTTTAATTTTTTTTATTTTTTAATGGCTAACACCCCATTGCATATACGTGGAACATCTTCTTTATGCAATCTTCTATTGATGGGCACTTGGGTTGCTTCCCTGTCTTGGCTATAGTAATTAAGTGCTGCAGTGAACACAGGGATGTATGTATCTTTTCCAATTAGTGGTTTGGATTTCTTTGGATAAATATCCAGAATTGGATTATTCGGATAAATATCCATTAAGGTGGTTCTATTTTTAATTTTTTGAGGAACCTCTAAACCATTTTCTATATGTTCTCACTCACATATGGAATGTGAGATGAAGGGCACAGCCCAAGGTTGTTCTACTGCTAATCTAAATTTCTTTGTAATTTTGTATTTTATCTTCTAAATGTGATTTTGCATTCGTTAGTAACCATTTGGTTTCAGAGTTCTAGGGACCCGAATTCTGCAATCAAGGTGTCAAATGGGTTGGTTCCTTCTTGGGGGCTCAGAGAGAGTCTGTTCCATGTCCCTCTCCTAACAAATGCTGGCAATTATCAGCATTCCTTGATTTGTGGCTGGATTATTCCAATTTCTGCCTGCCTCACTAAAAGGCATTCTCCCAGTGTATCTCATGTCTGAGTCCTTCCTTTTTAATCTATTTGATTTTTAAAAAATTTTACTTAGTTGCACTAAAACCTCCATGGCAATGCTAAATTAAAGTGGTGAGAGATGCTGCCTCTTCCCAGTCTTAAAGGAAAAAAGTATTTAAACATACACAGTTAAATACAATCTGAACTACAGGTTTTTTGTAGATTCTCTTTATCAAGGTAAGGGAGTTTCCTTCAATTCCAAGTTTGCAGAGAGATATTTTTAAATCAAGAATGAATACTAAATTGTATCAAATGCTTTTTCTACATCTACTGAGGTGATACATAGATTTTCATTTTTAGCATGTTAATGTGATAAATCACACTAGTTGATTTTTGAATATTAAATGAACTTTGCAATTCTGTTATAAACCCTCCTTGGTCACAGTTTTTACCTGATGCTCGACATCATTTGCTAAAATTTTGTTATTCTCTATACTTTAAAAACTAGACTGGACTACACAGGCTTAGTTAAAACAGTTCACTTTAGCTTTAGATTTTCATGTTATTTTACTTATTTTTATTGTGATATTTCTATTTATTAGATATAATATAAAGGCATACTTGGGGAAGCCGGGAAGGCTCAGCAGGTTAAGTGCTCGCATTGCAGCCCCAGGGAACAAGGATTGAGGCCTGGCCCCAGCCCATGAGGACCCATATACTGAACTGGGGAGTGCTTCCCATGTGAGAGGCCCCTGGTTCAGCCCCTAGCTCATGGGGGCATGCCTCCCATACAGGAGGACCCTGGCCCGGTTTCTACCCTGCGAGCCCCCCTGCTAAAAAACCATGTCAAAAAACTGATGACATACAACTATGAAGAATATTCTGGGCCCTCCCACTTCTCTCTGTCTCTCTTTGTCTCTCTCTCTGTCAAAAACAATAAAATAAATCTTAAAAAAAATAAAGGCATACTCAATATTATGAAAGCAGCAATGTTGCATAGCAAGAGAAGAGGCTAAGAAAGCATGTTTTTCAATTCTTGCTACCCTAACTTTACAAAATTACACACTCCCCCACTTTGTGGTAATAAGCACTTACTCCTTGCCTCATATCAAATAAGAAAAGATCAGGTTTCTCCATCTTTTTTGTTTTGTTCTTTTGCTATATTGTTGAGAGATTTAAAAATGTAAACAATAAAATTTTGTGCAATTTCATTAAGATGTGAGAAATTAAGAAAAATTCTATGCTTAAAAAGTTCCCAATTCAGATCTGGCTGAATAAATATTTTTACAAAAAACAGAAAACTAAACACACATAAAATTGGTAAGTAAAATTCTGAGGAAGGTTTCAAAGTGTGGAAATGGTAAAAGAAATTATTACATAATAAAAACATTTGATTATTTAGAAAAATAACTTTTCTTTATGTAACCAAAATTGAAATACAACACTAAAACCAGTTCAAGCTAAATGTACCAAATGTATGGTTTAGGAACGAAAATAAGGAAAACAGGGAGTAGGCAAGATTTTATGATTTAAATCGTATTATCAAGTCTAAGATTGAAAGTTTGAAACTATTTTAATAAGTTCTTTAATCAAACTTTTAAACGATAATATCTACTATCAAAATCTAAAACAGGGTTTTTAGAAAAGGACATCTAGGGGAAGCTGGGATGGCTCAGTGGGTTAAGTGCTCACATTGCAGCGCTGGGGACTGAGGATTGAATCCCGGCCCCGGCCCTTGCGGACCCATGTGCTGAACTGGGGAGTTCCCCCAGTTCAGTTCTCTCTCTGTCTCTGTATCTCTCTGTATCTCTCTCTCTCTCTCTCTGTCAAAAAATAATAATAATAATAAAATTAAAAAAAATAGAAAAGGACATCTGTAAAACCTAAATATAAGCCAGCCTTCCTAAAGAAAATTCTCCTATCTCAGACGGGCTTTTCATGTGTAATCTATTCTTAATTGCAAGCATTAAAATATAATAGCTTATTCATTAATAAAAGAAAAAGAGGGGGAAGCCGGGATGGCTCAGGAGTTGAGTGCTTGCTCTGCAGCCCTAGGGTCCAAGGATAGAATTCTGGCCTTGGCACATGAAGACCCGTAACTTCAGTTCTCACCTGGGCAAGCTTCCCATGTGGAGGCCCACAGTTCAGCCCCCAGATCGTGGAGGCAAGCTTCCCATGTGGGAGGCCCCCGGTTTGGCCCCTAGCTCATGGGGGTGTGCCTCCCACGTGGGAGACCCCTGGCCCAGTTCCTGTCCTGCACGGCCTCCTGCCCATCTGTGTAGAATCAAACTGTGTGGAACACTGATGACGTACAACTATGGAGATTGCTTTGTGCCCTCCCCCTTCGGTCTCTCTCTGTCAAAAACAAAATGTCTTTAAAAAAAATTAAAAAAAAGATAAATATAACATTAAAATTCAATGTGCATGTATGTATACATTTATTTTAACATTTTATGAGTAGTTCAGACATTTACTTTTCAATCCCTTCTCTGCAAACTATTTTACAGATTCTCTTGATAGGCACCCAAACATACTAATAAAGTTCCTTTCCCATTTCCTACTCATTTCATGTAGGATTTATTGATGAAATCAACAAAGAGTAGACAGAAGGAAAAAAAGGATTTTGAATTATCTAAGTCAAAATTTCATTACATAGTTTATTATTAACCTCCACAAAAATTACTTACATCTGCTTAAAAAGTTGTCAATATTTTTGTTTTTTCTTAAGGCAGGAAAATCCAAATCATATACCAAAGCATCCAATCCATCCTAAACAAATAAACAAACAAACAGTTAGCATCACAGTATAAATAATGTCCATTTGTATGAGTAAAGAATAAAACACGTCATTTAATATTTAATTTGCTCTCTCTCATACAGCTTGCATTCATTTAACATCTTCTACAAAGTTACATGGAAGAAAGTTACTGGAAGAAAACTGATTTATCTCATATATGGATTTTTCACCTAACTCTGCAGCTAAATTACTACCAACTGGCTATAAGTGACTTCAACTCATGCCCTTTTCCTTTCTTAAGGTCATAAAACTTTACTCTTTACTCTTCCTTAATAACGCATTTATTTTAGACACTTCTCAAAAACAAATGGCCTATATTTGTGACTACAAATATTTTACAAAATAGTTTAACTAGTTTCTAAAATATAAAGTTTAGTATAAATTCTGCATTTAGATACATTTTTAATTATAAAAACATTGGATTTTCATAAGGCTGCTCTCTCTTAAGCACTTTATAAAGAAACCATCAGTAAAAGAGAAACACGCGCTTTTACTTTTACTATCAAGTGAACATTTAAATATTACTTAATCAAGTGCAGGGTAATGTGAATGTGTACCACACTGTTGAAGTGGTAATGCATCTATGATTCAGGTTATATCCTGTCAAGTGGCAGGAACAGGAGAAACATTTAGATAAAGCAAAGTAATCTTCATTTTATTTAGCTGGGAAATTCTAGTTTACTCCAGAAGAGTCCAAGAATAAAAACAGACGCAGCAAAAGAAGATGTACCTTCTGTAGGTCCTATACAGTCAGGTTCATAAAAAGAGAAATTAAAGCTAAAGGATATACAGACTTCATACTTTGTGTTAAGCCACAATGTGAATCACCCAACTATTTAAGAATACTTAAAATACTCCCCTAGAAAATAAAAAAGAGTCAATTTAAAGTCTTTAATATATATCATTGCATGAGTTAGAAATAGACCATAGAGAAGACAGCTAATAGTACTAATGCTATTTATTCTTTTAAGAGATAAACCCACCCTATAACAGCTTTTCAAAATTCAGAGGTTTATGCAAATATGAAGAAAAAGTTCCTCTACTAAAGGAAGTTCATCTCTCCTTGAGATACATTTCTTAGAATCTTATAAGCCATCTGAATATTTGTTAATTCTTTTTACAGAAGAGAAATGAGAACTTTTATAACATGATTTTTAGAAAGACCAGTTGATGCTTTGCCACTCCAAAAAGTTATAAAGTAGGATCGTGCAAAAACAGTATTCCCCCGTTATTTGTGGTTTCAGTTACCTACGGTAAACCTCAGTCCAAAAATATTAAATGGGAAATTTCAGAAATAAACAATTCATAAATTTTAAATTGCATGCTGTTCTAAGTATCATGATAAAATCTTGCACAATCCTGCTCCATCCTGCCTGGGACATGAATTATTCCTTTGTCCAGGATATCCACAATGTATATGCCACCCACCCTTTAGTCACTTAGTAACCATTTCAGTTATCAGATCAACTGTTGCATATTGCAGTGCTTGTGTTCCAGTAACCTTTATTTTACTTAATGGCCCTAAAGTGAGGCTGGCAATTCAGATATGACAAAGAAAAGCCATAAAGTATACATATATACAGGAAAAAACTGTACATATAGGGTTCGGTACCATCTGCAGTTTCAGGCTTCCACTGAGGGTCTTGGAACATATCCCCTGCAGATACGGGGAACTGCTGTGCTATTAACCCCTTGACATATGAATTAAATAAAATTCTATGTGAGAAAAAGTACTATTTATTTTTCAACTTAACAATTGTGGGTGCAATATCCAGTATTGGATTCACATAACTTGTAAACTTTGATTTCTCAAATCTGGCACATTTGGTAGCTATAAATTGCACATACCCCAGTAATCCTTTGAATTTTATTAGTGACTTATCTAGGGAGACAGCTTCATCTGGAGTGTATAATTGTTCAAACTTATTATTCAGATAATCAACTATCCTTTGCACTTTTCATATTGTTTTCTTTATATAGTTTCATTACCCACAAAGTGAAGAAAATGTGATATAGCCAAGAAACACTTGAGAGGTATAGTTTCTGAAAATATCGGTGTCTCTAATATTGTTCTTTTTGACCAGTACTTGTACATACCTATTTTTAATTTTACTACTTGCAACATTATGATATATGATGAAAGGTATGTTTTTATTTCATTGCTTGGTACTGAAATCCACTCCTTAATCTATTTTCAAGTTCTGGTCCTTTATCTTTTGACTTGCATACCTACTCGTATTTGTATCTATGGCTATCATTTCAAAAAAATAATCACTTAGAACCTATTCCAAAACATAAAGAGGCACAGGATTTGCTTCTAGTCTTTGCAAAACAAAAGTGTTTATTTATACTAGCAATTTGGTTAAGTGGTTTTATATTTGGAATATTTTCTTCTTCCCAATTCCATTCTTCATCTCCTGAATCACAATCATCACTGCTTGATGTAGATACAGGTCTTGCACATTTATAAACATTATGTTGGACAGGGTTACATTCAATTGAATTTGAATCTTCTGTTGAATAGCCAACTGTCCAAATTTGTTGAAGAATATCAGTCTCGCTGTTTTCACTCAAATACCCCATTTGGCTTTTAGTGCCACTGCGTACAAATTCAAAACAGACATCTTAAAGTAATTATTTCTACAGTTTATACTTTAACACTAAATATATATAATTATTTGTTAACATTTGCATTATAACTGCACTCAAAGCAATTTAAATCTGTGCGTGTCTCTGAGACATCAATATTTACAATGGCTTAAGAAACATGACATATCTGACATTCTTGTATGTCAAAGGGTTAAATATACAATATAATTTTTAGACCAAATTTTGATAACTTAAAGTTGTCTGGGAAATGCAAGTAGGTATAATACGGTAACCTCAACATATTACTACACTTTATAATAACAATTATTTTAAAAGTGGCTAGTAAACATCTATTTCCAAAGACACTTTACAGTTTTAAAAGGTTCAAAACATCTAAATTGATATTATCTTAAATTACTTTCTAGTATCAAATGAAATTTATAAAAGCAACAAAAATGTATATTAAATTTTATTCACATGCTGTCTTTGGTAACTATATTTAAAACTGCATCCACTCTTACCCAAATAAGTTTTTAGAAAAATTATTTAATGTTAGAAGAACCTCAAAAATTACCTAGACTACCTCATTTTATAGCCAACACAAATAAAAAATAACCAGAAATATTAACTGACTTCTCCAATGCCACAAGGCTAGCTAGTAAGCTGTGTAAGAATCAAAATACTAATGCTTAGTCTAGTAGTTATAAATACAAAATGACCATGAAAAATACATGATTTTTAAAATCCTAAATTTCTTTTTTTTTTTAAGATTTATTTTTATTGTTTTTGACAAAGAGAGAGACAGAGACAGAGACAGAGAGGAGGAGGGCCCAGTACAGTATCCATAGTTGTACATCATTAGTTTTTCCACATAGTTTCATTCCACAGGTGGGTGTGGGGCTGCACAGGGCAGGAAATGGGCCGGGGTCTCACTCCGGTGAGGACTGAACTGAGGGCACTCCCCAATTCAGCATATGGGTCCACTCGGGCCGGGACCGGGATTCGATCCTTGGTCCCCAGGGCTGCAAAGCGAGCGCTTAACCCACTGAGCCATCCCGGCTTCCCCAAAATCCTAAATTTCTTAAAAATGAAATTAAGGATTCAGAATAAATATGTATTTTCAAACCAAAGATTTATTATTCAAAAAGTAGAAAAATCACATGTCATTCATTAATTACATATAACTACAAAGTACACTGGCTAGGACTCAAACCTACTATTCTGGTTCAAAATCCTATGTTTTCTCTAATATATTATCACTAACTCCCTCTTCTGCACAACCTTCCCTAAACTACCTACTAAAACTAACAGTTCCCTTTGTATAAGAGTTTTTTTTACTTCAATCTTCACAGATAGATTTCAAGCACCTTGAGTAAACTAAGCCACAGAACTGAGAATCACGTTTTACTTATAGCACAGCAGGTACTTTTGGCTCTTCTACCCCAACTATTATATCTAATTTACTAATTTAACCTTGATTTTGTTTGAGCCACCCACCTTCTTCCATGAGACTAAGAGCTTCCAAGAAAGAAGAGACCTTCCCCACCTCGAGGAGGCTGGTTCTACTAATCTAAATCTAAGGCAAATGTGGAGGCTTATTACTCTTGCCAGTGTTCAGCTTAAATACACGAACATGATAATAATCTGGTGATATGTGAGGGAAAACCTACAGAAAAGTTTGAGAAAAGTTTCTTCTCTCTTGAAAGGATACATGTAAGACACAGTCCCTCCATTAATGAGAAATTATCATGTCTGTATGTGACACCTTAAACAACAGCAGCCATCTCATAGCCTCAAGGGAAGTTGGCAGAGGACAACAGAGCCAAAGAATGAAAGGAACCTTGTGCCCGATGATGTCTGCTGGATCACTGAATTAACCTACCGGTACTCTGGAGCCATTCTACCCATGCTTTCTTAATATATTTTCTTTATGGTTTAACTCTATTTGCGTTGAATTTTTTTCTTGTGACTAGAAACATCCTAAATGAAATACATAGTAAGAGCTCAATAAATGCCACTAAATTGAAAGAGCATTAACCAATGCATGAGATATAGAACTCGTAGTGGAAAGTCAAGAGAACTATTAATAGCTGCCCATTCAATAGCGAGGCCAGGGCAAGACAGGGCTTACAAAATATATCACTCTTTGATAAATGTTCAAATACTGGACAGCATATGGAGAAGAATAATTTTTGAGTTGTGCATAATAATAAATTCCAGATGACTCAATAATTCAAACATGAAATAATAAAGCAAAATCCTTTTAAAGAAAAAAAGTAACTGCATGTTACTATTAAAAGGACAAGTCATAGACCTTTTCTGAGCCTGTTTTCTCTTTTGTAAAATGTGGATAATAACTACCTACAACTCATAATAAATTTGTGAGAATTAAATAGGTGAAATAAGTGAAGTACTTCTCTCTTCTTCCTTTATTTCTGTAGCTGCCATTCGAAAGTCCTATAAGTTAGTCTCATTATTAATAGAAATGATATAAATAAAAAACAGACATTTTAGTGATATAGTCATAAAAACTTAAAAGTAAGTCTTAGAACATGATGTTAAACCCTTCCCCACTGTAGTATCCCATATATTATCTCTCTCTCTTTTTTTACATTGGGCATTTGAATTTTGCTTGACCACAGAATTTGATCATGCACTTACTAACGGAAACTAGTTGCTACCACTATACGATTACTAGGTGTTTAGATCTAACACTATACATTTTACTTTTATAGTTGTATGAGATGGTGTATGGCTCTTCAGTATCACACATAAGCAAAAAGTATATGCCTTTTATCACAGAAATAAAATGGACAGGAAGGTATTCTTTTGGCTCAATTTTTTTCAGGGCAGCCCTTGCATACCAACAGAAGCTAAGGGGACTGAAGACACTGGGTTAGGGGAGAAGGACAAGTTTATACTTGAAGGCAGAGAAGAAGCTACACAAAACAAGGAATGTCTATTTCCAACCACAAATTAGGGCAAGGAATCCTGACTTTTACTCAACACTCTGAAGTTCTGTAAAATAAAGAAGAATAAGGTTTCCCACTTCTTAAAGTCCACATTCCAGTACCAGAACTCAGGACATTAGTATTCCTCCAAGAGCAAAACAATTCACAAGGAATGACAGCCAAAACATGTAGTTCTACTACGCCTTAACTTAATTTTATGATTTAGAAAAGAAAAGCTACCCTCTACTTTCATAACATGTTCATCATACAGCTTAACCATCAATCTAAGAAATGTAGGGGAGAGGATATGTAAGAAAGAAGCCAATCAATGTCAAAGAATTACAATAAATTCTTTGCTACTTATAGTTGAACAATGAGCAGACCAGATATAGCAGTATAATTTGAAAGGAGCTAGTTACATGGAGAAGTACTTTACATAAGCATACAAAAGCAGGTATAATTAATTCCAAGTATAGCATTTTACAATAGTCTCTAAAGAATTAACACTTCATATTTCTTAAGAAGTGCTGGTATTAGGAGAGGCAAAAGCACCAGTAGTGTTATCTTACAACAGAGCTTAAGCAAAAGGGGAAGCAGGATATAGTCAACTGAACACTGCTGCAGACTTTAATTCTATTGGATAGTTTTGAATTGCAAAATAATCTTGTGTAAAAATATTATTTAGGATTAGGCCCATTAGTATTAATACATGTATTGTAAGGTATGAAAATATAATGGCACTAGGAAAAGAACATATATTATGTATAAGAACATTCATTTTTATGTAAGATTTCAAAATCTAAATGGTTACTATTCTAGGGGAAGCCGGGATAGCTCAGTGGGTTAAGCGCTCACTTTGCAGTGCCGGGGACCGGGGATCGAATCCCGGCCCTGGCCCGTGCGGAACCATATGCTGAACTGGGAGCTCCCCCAGTTCAGTTCTCTCTCTGTCTCTGTATTTCTCTCTTTCTCTCTTTCTCTCTCTCTCTCTTTCTCTCTCTCTCTCTCTCTCTCTCTCTGTCAAAAATAAATAAATAAATAAATAAATAAATAAATGGTTATTATTCTAAACATAGACATACTTTTTTTTAGAAACTACCAAATAGCTCATTAAAACTACAGCAGTAAAACCAAGGCTTCTGAAAAGCAAACTATTTCTAAAACAGGCTGACTTTTGGTACTAAAAGAATTCTGTCAAACTTTTGATGGCAGAGAAGGTACCATTTAAAGAAAATATTTTCGGTACATATAAATCTCTTTGCTAGATAAAGATCAAAGATTTCTCACAATTAAGCAATTTCTTCAGGGAATTTTAGCAACCTCTGCTATTAAATACAATTAAAATCTGTTTAACCATTGTGACATTACTACATAGATGCCAATGCTCCCTAGGACTCATTTTCTCTACAAGCATGTATCCTTACAATGGTACTTCCTAATCTGTCTCCCTCAGTTACCCCTTTATGTTTTATTAAACATTTAGAATATTTTTTTTTTAACTATAATTCTCCTAGGGAACATTCATATGTATGTCATAATGCCAAATAAGCCATGTCTTTGCACCTGGTCTTTTCTATAGCTGAAATGTGAACATTACTTATATTCAGACTGCCTCAAATGTCACTTTGTTGCTGCCTTCCCGAATACCCTGACAAAATAATGACTTCCTATGTGCTTCCTATTATAGGAATTATTATATTTGTTATATTGTACTTTACCTAAAAATCTGCCACCTCCTTTCTAGGACAACAGAAATAATAATAGTAGTTGCAATAATAATAAATACTTCCTGTACCTGGGAGTTCATTGGTTCGTAGGTAAAAAATATAAAAAATACAGATCCTTGGTATCATAAGTAGGTACTACATGCATGGAGAAAGGCCTATTTAATCAACTGGGTCTTCATAAAGAAGGTCTAATTTGAGCTAATTCTTGAGGAACAGAATTTACAAAGAATAAGATAGAGATGGGACAAGGCAATCTAGAAAGGAAAAGCAAGGAGAATTTATGAGAATAAGAATAAGAGGGGGAAAGCCGGGACGGCTCAGCGGGTTGAGCGCTCGCTTTGAGGCCATGAGGACCGAGGATCGAATCCCGGCTCCGGCCCAGGCAGGACCCACGTGCTGAACTGGGGAGTTCCCACAGTTCGGTTCTCTAACTGTCTCTGTCTCTGTCTCTCTCTCTATCTGTCAAAAAGTAAAATAGAAATAAATATGCACTGA
>PVKE010028032.1:0-21199 GCA_004027555.1 Craseonycteris thonglongyai | reverse complement strand
ATGCTTCATATAATTATATCTACCTCCTTCTACCCTGAGAACTGAAAACTTGTGCAGTTTTATAGATGCAAATAGAATATATTTTCCAAATATTTAGTGAGATGTTAATAGACATTCCATGATTAAATGGAATATTTGCCTATTCTGACAGTGTCCTGATATAACTTGTAAATTATACAAATGTTAGTTTAAAAAGTTAAATAACTTGACACATTTTAGGATATCTCAGAAAACTTACTAATGACAATTGTAGCAAAATATTAGTAAAAGATACCCAGCTTAGTGGGTTATAGGAATGGTTAAAAAAACAAGATGATTGAACATACGGAAACAGGACCTTTATGGGCTAACCATTTTAAATAGGACAGATAACAACAGCACTATTTGATTTCAAGTGGTACATATGGTCAGCCTAGTCTCACTGGGCTAAATTCCAGGTTATGGTGGTTTGACCGTACATACAGTTTGAAATGGGATAGTTCTGTTGTTTTCTGGCCCATTTAACATGGTAAGTAAGGTCAGCGTAACTTTATAGGAACTCAAAGTCATGAATGTTCTTACAAAAGCAGCAAAGGCAAGGCTGGAAAAAGAGGAAGAAATATCAATGTGTGGGGGTTTGTAGTCTATGTTTTGATTCTGTCGCTCTTTGAAAGGAAGTAGAAAGGCTTTGACAGATTTCAAAAGCAGGGAAAAATAGCTTGGGTAATAAAAGATGACTCTGAACGCAATGTAGGGAGGATTTAGATGTGGAAGCAAGGGCAGTGCAAACCAAGACAACATACCACAGGTTGAGGTGAGGTAAAAGAAATCTGGACTGGAGCTATGGCTATTTAGAGACGTGAATGTGACCAAGCATGCTTTAATAACTGATCTGTGTTTTCAGTAAAAAAATTACGTGGTGTTTACTATGGAACTAATGGATGGTGTGCTAGTCAAAGAAGATATGTCAGTGAACAAGATAAATAAGGACTTTGCTCATTTAGAATTTATATTCTACAGGCTCCAGAAAGAAATAAAAACAGAAGTAAATACTCATCTTACATTTGAAGTTCTACATCAGTATCTTCTGGAGAAACTAACCTGTGACAGAGTCTTCAGTAATATTTTTACTTCTGAGTAAGTAGAAATTATCTGTTAAGAAAGTTATAGTCATCTTGGTAATGCATGTTATGCAAAATGCTATGCATTATGCAGTATAGTATTACATGCTGCACTTTGTTTATAAAATAAGATGACTTTTCCAACATTCACCTTTGAATATACAACTGACTTTCACAGGAATACTATGGAGGCATAATTATAAAGGGTAAATAAGAAGAAATCATGGAAAAGGTTGAAAGTCTAACTCAGGAAGTCTTGTTGATAATGTTCTTGTTTTAATAACTGTTTATTCAATTAGCATCTTTGAACCTATAAGCTAAATATGTTCTTACACTGATCACATGGTCTAGAAAGATATAAAGAAGCATCATGATTCTAGTTATTCTAAAGGGTGCCAGTTACTTTAATAGTGGTATTAGAGCCATAGCACTCTTTCCATTTGTATTCCAAATCCTATGTTGTTTGAAAAGTCTTGTTCCCTCTTTTTGAGATATTTGCTTTAAATGAATGACTAGAATATTTTTCACGGTTCAAAAAAAGTCCAATATACTAAATGTAGCATGAGATCCATGTATTATCCTTCACACTATATAGCATAAAAAATTCAGAATGAAACTAAAGAGTTATTGAAGATATCCAGAAAATATTAATTAACATAAGTAAATTGCAAACATTCTTTAGGAATTTTTCAGTTATTGTTTTTCTCTGCTTCTCATCCATTTACTTGCTCCTCTGCATATAAAAGTCATTAAGAAATACCTATTTTTAATTTTTTCTATTATCTTTTTATTTTTAATTTTATTTTTGCTTTTATTGAGGTGCAGCTTACATACAGTACATTGACAAAATTATAAAAATGATGCTTGACACAATTTATTTTTATAGACATCCACAATGTAGAACTCTTACAGTATTTCCAGGGTCATCAGTGTGACACTTATGATCAATACCCACTCAAAAGTAATCAATACCCTGAGCTTAAACTTAAATTTTTCCTTTTTTTCTCTCAATTTAATTTCCATGTATTAATTTTTTTTCTCTTAGTGTTTCATTCTAAATAATAGTTTCATTTTCCTTTTTTTCCCTTTAGCAGTCTCTAATCTGCTACTTAACTTGTCCATTTTGGTTTTATTCTCAACAATTTTATTTTCAGTTCTATGTATTCTAATTTATTTATTTTTCCAAATAATCTGGAACTTGATTCATTTTCTGCAGAGTCATTATCACTATATTAAACTGTAGTATTTATTCAGTTGGTTTACAAGTAATCATATGTGAGATTCCGTGTTAAAGGAGCAAACACTTCTGCAGGCTGTCATATTGTAATCCTGACTGGACTTTGCAGTCACAGAAGGTCAAACATGGATGGGATATGTATCAATGAAGGAAAACATTAGCAGATTTGCCAGTTTATATGGCCCCAGTAGGACAGATGCTTGCACTGACCTTAGAACTATGCAGGGATTTTTGTGCATTAGGACACCCTCAAAGCTGAAAACCTTTTGCATTTTCTGTTGTACGGTCAGAGCATATCTCTAGGTATAATCTTTTCTATGTTTAGAACCTGAAGAAATCCATCAGGAATTGTACTTGCTTCTTTGTTGTAGGCTATGCAAGATGCAATATAATTTGTCTTTTACTTTGGCGATTATGTTCGATATGCCCTGGACCACTAGACCCTTGAAAATCATACAGACATAGTATAGCCTTGGGTATTCACAACATTGATCTCCTAGCCTCCAGTCTGTCCAATTCTTGTTCAGCCTACCCAATCAATACAATGCCATTAATGGAAAATCAATTTGATATTCTGCCAGATATTCATACAATTCCAAGTCCCTTTGCACTATATTTTGTCAGAGGGCAATTAACATAGCCTTGAGAAGAAAACAAAAGTATATATTATTGTGTACTTCATGTGAATATCAAAGTTGCTAAACTTTTTTATTTTTCTAATAATAATGAAAATGAGTTTATTTGCCCAACCAATGGCTAATACTTTCAGGTTTTTAAATCTGCTTTAACAAAAATACCACATCTAGCGTGTTGGCTGTCATCAGAGGTATAAGTTGGTTAAGCTGGAAACAGATTGAATTAAAAGGAGTCAACAATCATTCTTCAGGGTTCATCTGGTTTCCACAGGGGTCACACTGGTGAACCAAATGAAGATATGATAGAGACTATCACTTCCGAATCAGTTTTGTTCCTTAATTTCTGCTAAAGCATTTCCTGGGATGTGGTATTGGCTTTGATTTACTACCTTGGCTGGATGTGATTAAGCACAAAGACTCTCACTTGACTTAATCCATTATGATAATCTATGCCTTAGAGACTAAGAACCAAATATGGGGATTATACCAACTTCCAAGTATTTTAATCCCAATTATATATTTTGGGACTAGAAAAATGATAGCCTGTTGTCTTTGCAAAATGAAGGTGTACATTGTAAAGCGACTTTGGTCAGGACTCTGTTTTTATCTCATCCCCACGTATCACCACTATGAAGGTGCCACGATTATGCCTAAGGTCTCTGGCTGAATCAATGTCTTCTCAAATTTAGTGTCCACCAGTCTTCACAACATCAGATATTACCCTTTGCTCAATGCATAGTGCTCTGGGTAAATGGCAATATAACTCTTTGGGGGAATTACCTGAAGAACCGTTACCTTGTATATTGTCCATACATATTGTGGTAACATTTTTTTTCTCCTGCGTACCCAACATCTGCAGTTGATGGATTCTGGGATGGTCAGATGTCACAGTTGTGGAAACCAAATTAGGATTTGTAACTTTTGATTGAGAAAACAGCCCTCAGCTATCCTGTCATACATCCTTGACTTCTTTGTGCTTAGCTTCCCACCTCTTTTGCCCCAAAGGACACTATCTTTTTTTTTAATATATTTTTTTTAATTTATTTATTTTTGACAGAGAGAGAGAGAGAGAGAGAGAGAGAGAGAGAGAGAGAGAGAGAGAGAACTGAACTGGGGGAGCTCCCAGTTCAGCATATGGTTCTGCACGGGCCGGGGCCGGGATTCGATCCTTGGTCCCCGGTGCTGCAAAGTGAGCGCTTAACCCACTGAGCCATCCCGGCTTCCCCAGGACACTATCTTATTAAAGATGACCATAACTCTGTGGGGCAGAATATTTTTGGCTACCACTCTGACATTGCAAGTTGCTGCAATAATTCTGACTTTCTCCATCTGCAACTTCTAGAAGTGAAATGCCTTCACTTGACCTCTATTGTTTCTTGGTTGTATCATACCAATGCTCTCGTTATACTAAGTTCTGTAACAGTCTCTAATATAAGCTTGGGTGAACAACTTTTTGTTTGTCTAGAACAGAGGGATTTCTTGGGACATAGAGTTTTCAGTGCTAAAATTAGAATTGTCCACCTTACATACCACCAGCTCTAGACTGTAAAGGAGAGCTGTCACTAAACTTCCTAAGTGATCTTGATGATTCTCTATCAGAACATTTCTCAAGGTCTGGGTAAATGATGAGGCCTCTGGTTCTTCCTGGGGGTCATAATTACCCAGTGTTTCTCTGAATATACATCGTATATAATTCACAGAATACCTCATTTCCTAATATTTTTCATCCCATCCCATGATATTTCATCCTACCATGGTGTTTACCATGGTCATTCTGACATTTCAATTAACTGAGTCACATTTAGGATCACTTTTTTAAATTCATCTAGGAGGTACCCTAGTAATGAATTGCTGCCATTTCCTGGGGGATTTGTCATGATATTAAATACTGTCTCTTGGAAGAGCATCCGTAAGTCAAAATTGTATTTTCTATCATGTTTTATGGATGGCATTTTCTGCCCTCTGCCCTCTTCCCTCCCTCTAGAGGAGATAAACTTTCTTATACACAAACAGATCTCTGGCATTCACACCTAGCTTTCCATTGCCTCTCTTTTACCCTCAGTACTTTATTGTCTTTCAGTAAAGTACCAGCAGTGCCTAGCAATAGCCAACCAATTTCTTATCTTTATAGCCACTGTGTCTTTAACACATTTCTAATGTCTAACACAACACATGAGGTAGTGAAGTATATTTCACAGGAATAGCTTCACAATTCGTCACTGGTGAAGTTCTAACAATAGGACAGCCACTGTGGCTGCCTGTGTTCCATCTATCACCAATCACAGGGTCCTTACTGCCATCCAGGTAGTGAATCATCCAACTCCCAACCCTCATTGCTTGCTCTTTTGAACCACTCCTAGTGCCAAATATCACAAGTGAAGTTAGTTGAAAGTAAATATTCAGAGAGAGTTTAAGGTGTAAGGTGTTTATTAAGGTTAACACCCATGAAAATATGGGTAAAGAAATATTATCGGGCAGAAGAAGAATTTGAACTGCATTACAAGTCCAACAAATTCTTGATCTATCTGAAGAGGAGCCCATCAGATTGTTCTGCATCAAACCTAAATGTCTGAACACTTATGAGGGTTGTCCAGAAATTATGCAGCTATATAACTGTTCTTTTTATATTGACAATGGCTAGATATTTTTCTAGAGAGCCTCATATGTGACTACTACCAGACTGTGGTATAGGCTACTCTGCTAATGAGACCTTTGAAGCTAAAGAAGTCCCTGAAGGATCTCATAGCTGGAGAGTAGGTGCTGACAGCATCTCTCAATCATGAAGCAAGTTTTTCCTGGAAAAGTGGAGGAAGTACATTTTTTAGTCTAATACTTGTGCTTCTTATGTCACACTATTATAAGAAAAGAAAGCACACATTATAAAGGTTTATTTTAACAAAATAAAGGAACATATATTTGATCTTAAGTCCTGCCAAATTTAAAGACCTTCTTCCAAGATAAAAAAAAGAAAGGAAATGAACTTTTCTTTGCACTCACTTCTCATAAAAGCATGTTAACCTTTCAGCCCAGGTGCTGTTGAAATGTGCTTTAAAATTTCCCCATCTTTTCATCATAGAGCAGTAACAGATGAATTATTTTTAAAGAGGAAAACAAAATCGATCAGACCACATTCCAAATAAACTGAACATCCTAGTGAGTCAGAAGTAAAACATTAAACAATTGATTGTGTCTGTACTTGAGTGGTTACCTGAAGGTAAAGTGGGAAGTGGGTGGGAGAGTAGGGTGGTGAGGGAGTAGGGAGGGGGCATCAAATATATGGTGATGGAAGGAGAACTGACTCTGGGTGGTGAGCACACAATGCAACACACAGACCATGTCATGTAGAATTGTACACCTGGAACCTATGTAATTTGTACTAACCGATGTCACCTCAATAAATTTAACAATAAAAAAATAAATAAAACAAGAAATCAACAAGGTAAGACAAATGCCTATGGCCAACTGGATGGCAAGACCGGAGGCAGAAAAAAGCGGCCAGGAAATTATTTTCTGTGCCATAACCAGGAATTCAAACATGCCTTTAAGATCATGGTGTCAAAAGTCTGTTTCACTCTGTGTAACAGGAGGTGAGAGAATGGATCTTCTGTCCATATAGGATGATGATAGGAGCGGAGGACAGGCATTGCTTGGGACTGTGATTTCTATCAAGCTTTCTATCTAGGGTGTCAAAACAAAGAGGGCAGAGTGTCATAGCCAGTAGTTTAGCCAAGTAACCTCCTAACTTAGCTAAATTCTGTGATATCCCCCATATGACTGTGGGGATGGGGCCCTGAGCATTGCTCTTTCCACATTGTGGATCCCACAGCTCACATGGAGGTAACAATAAACACTGGACAAATAGATCAGTGCAGTTTCTACACAACCCCAGCCATTCTTAAAGAGTCACTCTTTAATTTACTTGGAATTCTCCTATCTCCCTTGGGCCTTCTTACAGTTGTGTGACTTTACATGATCTCAGAACCTTTAATAATCTAATTAAAACAATTTACCTTTTCTTAAAGAGATTTTGTTTCTTTTAAAAGAGTGTAGGGCACACCCAGATGGCTCAGCAGGTTAGGTGCTCGCTTTGCAGCCCCAGAGACCAAAGATTGAATCCTGGCCCCGGTCCATGTGGACCCATATGCTGAACTGGGGTGTGCTTCCCGTGCAAGAGGCCCCCAGTTTGGTTCTTTCTTTTCCCCTTGTTTGGCCCCTGGCTTGAGGGGGCATGCCTCCCATGCTGGAGGCCCCCAGCCCAGTGCAGCCGCCACTCACCTGTGCAGAAGGAGACCATATCGAAAACTGATGACGTACAACTATGGAAACTGCTCCACTTCTCTCTGTCTCTCTCTGTCTCTGTCAAAAATAATAAAATAAGTCTTTAAAAAAAAAAGCATAATGTTAATATGTCATTTCTACCATCATTTTAAAAAATGTATGCCCTACCTGTCCCCATTACAAGATATACTAATAAATTCAGTTATACCACATCAGACTATTCCTTCTACTTGATATATAGTTTATCACATTAATATCACCTAACAAGTGTGTTAAATGTGAATGGTTTTCTTACAGTGAACTAGCAGAGACAATACATATGCTATTGAAGGCAAGATGGATTATTAAGCTGAGACCAAAACTAAACTGTGACGTGAATGGAACTCTCTAAACATTATCTTAAGGAACCAGCCTGGATGACCTGAAGTCGTTGTTTCCTGATTTTTGTAAAAAGTCTTGCATTACATTGAAAAGAATGTAATCACTTTCTGTGAAAGACCACTGCATGATTTCCTAATACAGATGCCATCACTTTCCACCTAAACTTTACGTATTTTTTTGTTTTTTTCAATAAATCTGAGTTTAAAATAATATTTTCTCTGATTTTCTCTGCTACTAAACAAATAATGTCTAAAGTTTGAAGAATAATTTTTAGAGGATGCTGAGATAGCTCAGCAGTTGAGTGCTTGCCTAGCAATTGAGAGGTCCAGGGTTCAATTCCTGGCCCCAGCCTATGCAAACCCACATGCTGAATTGTGGCACAACTATTAACTATCAGGATGGCAGGACAGTGAAGGTTCTTGCCTCCCATGTGGGAGGCCCCCAGTTTGGTTCTTATAGCCCCACGTCCACCTGTGTGGAATGAAACCATCTCACAACTAATGATGTACAACTATGGAGACTGTGCTGTGCCCTCCCTACCACTTCTTCTCTCAAAACAAAAAAATAAATCTTAAAAAAATATTTACCACTTTCCCTTGCCCTTAGTGGAGGAAGAACTTTAAGAAACAAACAAACAAACAAACAAACAAAAGAATCATTTTTAGTAAGGCAAACAAATATTCCTATGATTTTGGGACAAGATAGCAAAAAAATTGGGGGGGAAGCCAGGATGGCTCAATGAGTTAAGCACTTGTTTGCAGCCCTGGGAACCGGGGATCAAGTCCTGGCCCCAGCCTATACAAACCCATATGGTGAACTGGGGTGTGTTTCCCATGCAAGAGGCCCCCAGTTTGGTTCTTGCTCCCCAGTTTGGTCCCTGACTCAGGGGATGTGCCTTCCATGCGGGAGGGCCCCAACCCAGTTTCTGCCCTGTGTGGCCCCTGCCCACCTGTGTGGAATAAAGCCATGTCAAAAAATGATGAAGTTCAACTATGGAGACTGTTCTGAGCCCTCCCCCTTCTCTCTGTCTCTCTCTCTGTCTCTGTCGCTCTCTGTTTCTGTTTCTGTCTTTGTCAAAAATAATAAAATAAATCTTAAAAAAAAAAAGAAATTTTACTTCTACTCTGGCTGCCAAAATGAACTTCAGTTAAATGCACAGATTATTTCCTTTGTCTTTATAAAATGCACAATCATAACATACTAAGAGCTAAGACTACGGTAGTCTTTTATTATTTTGTATGCATGAAAAGACTTAATATTTTCCCCAAAGATTTGAGATTTGAAGATAAACACATGCACATGTGGACACACACATGCAGATACACATTCACGAACACACACATAACAACAAATGTTAAGCATTTTTGGTGGATTTAATTCCATAAAACTGTTCTTTTCTTAGGGACTTAGATAGCTCCTACAAAACACTTCAACAGACATCATGTTTAGATTTGATCTTAGATTAAATAGATTTTACTGTCACTTATCTGACAGAATTGCAGTGTGATTCACTGACAGTTTGGTAAGAAAAACTTGGGTCTCAATGAACGCTATAATAAATTTTATTTTTCTTAGTAGGTGTAGTACTGAACACATTTTTAGAGTTTGTGAAGTTTACTTCTAGTGCTCTCGCCTCTTTTTATCAGACTAATTCCCCTTTGCCTAGACTCCCCCAAACTCTTTAGTCTCCTCAACTCATGAGAATTACATTCAATTCCAGTGCTTTGTGGAAGAGTTCATGAACTGTTAGCTCCACGCCTGTACAGACCTGAGAGGTTTTTGCCTGTGCTCATCACGTAGAGACATCCAAAAAAATCACCATCAGATACTAATTGTATAATCTAAATTTTTGGTTTTTCTTAGAAGCAATTAGTAACTTTGGGACTGTTAATTCTTCTTTTTCATGTGGCAGTAATTGTTGACAGCTGAATAGAAGCTGCCCCTCAAGAGAGGTTAGGTTCACAGTGGCTCCTCTAGCCTTTTTTTGTATTAACTTGGGTTTAGACTGTTTCTCTCATTGACATGAATAGCAGGGCCCCTGTGGGTTTGGAGTTTGTGACCCCTATTGTATAACTTTCTCTTTCAACTTTCAACTAAGTCTAATTAATGTGTTTATTGATAAGACAATATCTCCCACTGGTACATATTACTAAGAAATACTTGAAAGCCTTCAACACTTAAGCCTTTCAAACTCTTTTTTTTTTTTTTTTTTTTTCTTAAGTGGTTCAATGGAATAGCTGTTTGTAGAAGATGTTATCTTAGGACAGAGTCTTTTCTAAGAAATTTTCAAATATAGGAAGCCAGTCTTAGTTTTACCATTTGGCTATACGATCCTGTTAAGCCACCAATTTGATCCTTTATACTTGTAAATATAAATAAATTAAACACTAAGACGTTCTTTCCCCAGCTCACTACCTCTATTTGCATGATGGTTTCTTCTATTTCTCACTTTTCCTTAGTTTTACAATTAAAATTTATTTTCTTTTAGAGAATATGTTCTGGCTCTATTTTTTGTTAGAAAGAGCTTCTGAATATCCAAGTATTTATGCATACCTCTATTATAACCATGATCACCTTCAGTTACAATATTGGAGTTTTCATATATAATGGGGATGGATTTGACTCTGTGTTACATAACAGTAAGAAGTATTTCTTTCTTTTTTCAATTTGGTCTTTAAACCAGTTGGTGTGTTCTAAAGAAGAAACCTAACTCAATCTGTTAGAGGAACTTCTTCCTCTCTAACGCTGGAAAACATTTCTGTTAGAGCAAACACATCCACATAAGCCTTCTCCTCAGTCAGCAGTGGTCACCGCCAATGATGTCATTGAATGGTTCCCTGCTGCTCTCTGCCAACCCTGGACGGAAGTGTCTTAGATGAGGCTGGAAAGCCTGAGCATTGAAATCCTATCTCCCTTAGCAATTAATTCAGCATTGATTACCTAAAAGAATTTTTATGGGCCACTTCCTAGCAATTGCTGAAACCATCCTCTCCTACCTCCATAAAATCACTCACAACTTTTTTCTTCAAATTGATACACTTCATTCCCTTCTAAACGTAGGCATTTTTGAATTTTAGGATTTCTGAATTCCATCCACTCTTAGACTCTGGGTAGGGATAGGTTTAGATGCCTGCCATTCTTTTACTCTGTGTCTTCATATCCTGGAAGGAGAAACAAAACAAAACAAAACAAAACAAAACAAAACAAAGCTTTTAACAATTATATTAAGATGGAAGTGTCTCAGGCTGAATACTAAGATGGTCTCAACAATTTGATTCCTGCCCTTGTTGTAGACACATGTATAATTCCTCCTTTTGAGTTTCAGTGAGTCTGACCTAATCAGATGAGACCTTTTAAAAGAGTCTAAAGGTCAGAGATAGAGACAATCTGAGAGAGTTAAAGCTGCATCAGATTCTCTGTTGCTGACCTTAAATTAGCAAATGGCCATGTTGTGGAGAGGTCTAGGTGGCAGGCATCTGTAGGCAGTCTATGGGATGTGAGAGTGACCCTCATTTACAGTGAGCAAGAAAATAAGGACTTCCATCCTATCACTAAAAAAAAAAAAAAAAAAAAGTGTATTCTGAAAATAGCTAGTGAACTTGGCAATGGAGTCTGAGCTCCAGATGAGAACACAGTTTGGTTAACATTGGTTTTAGCTTTGAAAAATTCTGAGAAGAAAACCCACTTTACCTTCTGTTCAGGGATCTGACCTATGGAAATGATGAGATAATAAATTAGTAATTTATAAAGCCAGAAAATCAATGGGAAAATTTTTTTACAACAGCCAGAGAAAAAGACAGATGAGTATCTCCAGGAGTTACAATAGTATTCTTGAGTCATTCTTACTTAATTGAAATTTCAAAGTAGGTACAGAGTTACCGTATTTTCCGGCGTATAAGACAACCGGGCGTCTTAGACAACCCCCTAATTTTACAGTTAAAACATAGGTTTAGGCCTATATTCGCTGTATAAGACTACAGCCTCGGAAGTGGGAGTAGTCTTATACAGAGAATATAGGCCTAAACCTATGTTTTAACTGTAAAATTAGGGGGTCGTCTTATACGCCTGGTCGTCTTATACGCCGGAAAATACGGGGTAGTCTTGGTTTTCTTTGTAGCAATTAGTAGTAGCCTAATATCTGGATGATAACAGGACATGTATTTCTTGGGTAAATTTATGGATAATATAAGCTAGCAAACATTATTTTTATAAAATTTAATTATTAAAGAGAGAAAATAAATATTTGGAGATGATTTGAGGAAATAGCAAGAGTGAGTAAACACTTATACCAGAGTGTATACATTTAGCAAATGTATAAGTTTAAAGAGAGGAGATTGAAATTGAATGTGTAAAAGAGCAAGTATGGAAAATTGATAAGCAGTTAGTGTGATTTTGTCACTACATAACGAGAGATAGACAGTCTGCTAATTTTTGTTTTGAAAAGAACATGTGAGGACACAGGAAGACTTCTCTTTCTTAGAATCATTTATATATAATAAAAAATAAAGTCACTTTAACCTTTAACAGTAGGAAAGAGCATACACAGATGCACACACATACATAAAATGAATTAACTGAAAACTAGCATCCCTGAAAATCCTACCTTTGAAGTAAGTAAGGTATGTGTGAACACGGTAGACACAGGGGGCATTACAATGTAATATTATACAGTGACAAAATCTAATACAATTTGAGACTTCATACAGAGAGCAATCATATCAGGAAGTAGGAAGGTAATAGTTCTTCTTTACTAAGTTCTGGTAAGAGCATTGGGAATACATTGCATGTTCAATCCTGGGGATCTTTGGGCTAAAAAAAAAGAAAAACTTCTGCTAGAAATAGGTAATAAGAGAGAAACTGAAGGTTGGTGTGTTAGAAGATTTGAGGCATTTGGGGAAAATAAGAAAATAACTTATAGGATCTAATTGACCCAAATCACCTGGAGTAGGTGAAATTTTCTTCTGCTACATAGAGAGTATAGTCACAGAGGACAGTGAAGAAATTACGAGGGCAGTTCATCCCAAAGGTTACCTTGCAAACAATTTCTTTAGGAATCTGAGTATACTCTGAAAATTGATTCAACCTTAAAACTTTTCTTCCCAATGATCTTTATCACATTATTAAAAATTGTTGTATTGTCCAGGGCTTTGTCCTTTTTGTTAGAAACTAAAAGCTACTTTATACAAAAGCGTATCCAAAATTTGTTATTACTATTACCAAAAATAAGAAAGTTTATAATCTTTCCAATTTTGGGAAAGTTAAAGATACATAGATTCTTAAGTGGCCAATAATGAATTTGTTAATCTGATTTGTGAAAGTAGAATATAAACAATGTAGTTGATGATACATTGCCTATGTTTATGTATTGACACTTGCTGTAGGGAAATTTCGTATATATAAATACACTTAAAAATGCAGTTTGCAATTTCCTAATACTTACAAATTTCATAGTCCTAAAGTTAATGAACTATGGCAGTGTTAGATTTGGAGGCTTTTTGGCTTTATTTTCATAAACATAGGTTTCTGACATCAGTATTTGTCCTGTGGGTGGATACATTTCTTTCTTTACTGTAAATTTAACTTTTATTAGAATAACCCTCTTATGGAATGGGTCTTTATCAATGTATTTTGTAAAATGCTGTTTGCATTTAACACGTGGTGCACTTGTTCTATTTTCACACCCTTAGTGAGTTCTGGGTTCTGTTTCTTCTGAACAAAGTAGGCCTGTCTACAGCACTTGCTCTGATGAAGATCTTTCCAATTTCTGCAGCAGATCTTTTATTCTGGTTGCGTCCACAATCTACATAGCTCCTTCTTCCTTCTCCCCACCTCACTTCACAGCCTACTCTTTAAATTCGGAAACCATTCAATGATGTAACCTCCTTCCTTTGGACCTTTAGAGCTAGTTGTTACCATTGTGATTGTAGTGAGTGACATGAGAGAAGTGTATGAAATTCAATCACGGCCTGTCAAAGCAGAAGTATTCGGCTGCCACAAGAGGGCTGAATGGTCACCCTCAAGTCCTCTTACTGAGCAATTGTACTCCTGCTCCATTAACAGGTAGAGCCTATTAAAATTATGTTTTCTTCATAAGTTTGTTTTCTTTTAAGTCAGTTTATTTTTTTTAATATATATTTTATTTATTTATTTATTTTGACAGAGGAGAGAGAGAGAGAGACAGAGACAGAGAGAGAAGTGAACTAGGGGAGCTCCCAGTTCAGCACATGGTTCCGCATGGGCCGGGGCCGGGATTCGATCCTCGGTCCCCGGCGCTGCAAAGTGAGCGCTTAACCCACTGAGCCATCCCGGCTTCCCCTATTTTTTTTATTAAAATATTTTCAACTGTATACCTTAAGGCCATTATACAATACATGTTTATGTTATTTATACCAGTTGTAAGAAAATGTTAAATATGGAGAATTGCAGCTGAGATGAGTCAAGGCAGTTAGCAATTAATGAATCGCACCTTAGTAAATCTTTCTGTAGATTTCACAGAGGTTTTCACAGCCAACTGAAGGCTTCACATAGAAATGCTATACATTTTCTCATAAACTCTACAATCTGTACAATGTCAAATCCCCTTGCTATTAGGAAACAATTTAACTTAATAACATTGGAGCCTGGTTCCATTTTTAAGGTAACTTTGGTCTGAAATTTAGTGTAGTCAATTCTATTTTAACCTGATATTCATCTTTTTAACAATCTTCCGTACTTTAGTGTCAATGAGACTCCTGGTTCTAGACTGAAGATATGGAGGTGTTTATTCTTTTTCAATTTTTTTTTTTTGTCTTTCCAGGGCTTTCTCCTTGTGTACTGGTGAAAGGAAAGGAAAAATAAATCTATATGCCACTATCCTTGTTCAGTGTTATCTTACAAGTTAGTAATAAACACTGTTTATTCTGTAAGTAATTACAAAGCTGTATGGGCAGTATTGCTAACTCGTCCAATCAGCCTCAATGATGACACAACTTGTGGCTCAGCCTGTGGCTGGATGTGGTGGGTTAAGGTCCTGGCAGGTCTCATGATGAGCATTTCTCTAGACCTGGGTGGTCCCTTTAAAAATATGAGTATATCATCTGACTGTTTCCCACATGGTGACATCCCACCATATTTCTCAGATTAACTTGATCCCCACCAGATTCATACCACCTCGGCATCTCAACAGTTTGCCTAGACTCTACTTCAGAGGAGAGCAAGCATGGGTAGACTCCAGTTCTCTTACCTCTTTAAAACAAAAGAATCAGAACAGCTGTTTGTCTTCCCTCTGCCTTACATAGTACATAGTGTTTAGTTTCCAGTGTTCTTTTCTTGCATTCAGAGAGCTGCCATGCTACACATCCAGCTAGAGTGAAATGTGACACATGAATTTTGAAAGATAATCACAAATTCCAGACTTTTTTCTTACAGTTCTCCTTCCTGGGGTTTGGAAGGGAGGATCAGTTGAATACCAGTTTTTCCCAATTTCCTTAGGAGAAGGAGAAAATGGGACACCCTTCTTTCAAAGACATACTTTACCCAGAGTCGACCTTCCACCTCTTGAAATTTAAGCATCTTTACTAACAGCGTGACCATATCCAAAGAGCTTCTAAACATGCCTAAACTGAACAACCTCCTCAAAAGGTGATTTAGATACACAGCAGTTTACCTTAGTGATGATTCATGACATGGTCTGCATTCACAAACAGCTAGTCCAAAGCATTTGAAACCCTGCATTATTATTTAGTTATTTTAAAAACTCTATGATTTTATGAACTTCTAGATGATACTAGAGCTACTGGATTTCTAAAATCAATTTTTAGTCAAATATATTTATCAAAGAAACATTGATTAGGAGAAAAATATCCATGATAGAACAAAATTAATTAATAATACAGAAGTTGTTTTGTAACTCCTTAGTGATAGCTCTGCTGTTATTTTTACTTATTTAATAGATAAGTCTCCACAAAAGAGTTAAACATTTTTAAACTTAGATTAGATAAAAAACTTGCAATAGCTTCCATCAGTCTAGAATAAAGTTAACACATATTGACAACCATGTTAATATGCCCCAGTGTAATTTTGGCTGAGTTATGTTTTGGATCTCAGACTCTTCTATCGCTTCCCTATTATTTTTTACTTGGAGCCACATAGGCTTTCTTACATTCCCTGGAACACATAAGGCTAATCGATGCCTTCACATTTTTGCTTCTTCTGTTTCTTTTTCCCAGAATGCTCTTCCCTTAAAAATCTTTCATGATATACTATCTGTTTTCATACAGTGATTTGAAATGAATTTTGTTGCCCCCTCCATTCCTATATTGAAGTCTTAATTCCCAATGTGACTATTTACTGGAATGAGCAGACTATGAGAGAAAATTAGGAATAAAATTGCTTGCTTTGAAGTGCTACACCCAGGCACAATGAGCAAGATTTTCCTGTGGGGAAATGGACTATTTACTAGTTCAAGTTAATGAAGCTAAAGGTGGCCAGGGTTCTCTGTACAAGGCCAGTAACCTAGTATAAGGTATTATACCCTAATCAGAGAGGAGAGGCCCAGCCTGATTTTCTCAGATCTTGGATTGTGAAAAGGTGGGTGGGTTTATGTGGGGGTGGTCAGATGGCTATGGTGATTCAGAGCTTAAACAGGATGAGAAAGTCAAGCATCGATTATGAAGCCACCATGGAGTGTCAGAGACTGAGAGAGTGAGGAGGACATTTTCACAAAGACTAGTTAGTGTGAATGTCAGAGCCTAAGCCAGGTGAGGATGGCAGTGGGGCAGGAAGTGACAATAAAAATGGGACATTCGTTATGGACAGAGGAATGGTCAACTAAACATAAGGATAATAAAAATCAGAGTTGCTACTGTCAAAAAATAACTTACAGTTTTAAGAAGACAGACAGTAAAAAAGCACTGTGGTATTATACATTTGCAAAAAACATGTATTTTTGGATATGTGTTTCCATATATTTCAGAATATATACATATATACATATATGTGTATATGTTTGCAGATTTATGTATATCAGAAACCCACACACAGATAAAATCTTATAAATTTGTTCATTCAGAGTTTGGGAATAATCGTACTTCAATAGTAATGAACACAACTGTGTCATTGGACAGGAAACCATGACATTTTATAGAAATGATTAATTTCAATTCTGGGCCATGGAAATGAGAAGGTAAGTCCTGAACATCTTGACGTACCCCAAACAAGAAAGTATTAAAAGAATGAATGAGACATGTCCAAATAACACACACACACACACACACACACACACACACACACACACACACACTTTTATTGAGTTTCCTCTGGCTAAATTGGGATAACTTGAACATCAAAATGATAGTAAGCATAGATTATTTTGCAGAGAATAAACTACCAAAACATGATACCAGATAGATATAAAGGTATAGATTGAGAGTTTGATTAGAAGTGCAATATTTGCATAGATTTAAAATATTACCCCATAAAAGATGTATCAATTTCAAAAGAATAAAATAGCAACTTTATATTAGAGAAGACTGACAGATAACACCTTAAGTGATCCAAGTGAATATTATCAAGAAAGAGACAAACCGATGGCATGTATCCCTTGATGGATGCAGTGAAAAAGAATACCTCCTCCTATGATATACCTGCCAGTCATGCATAACCTAAATTTCATGAGGAAATATTGGACAATCCCAAAGAGAAGAGCACTCTATAACACATATAAGTGGTCTGTAACCTTGGAAAGTATTGACATCCTTAAAATCAAGGAAAGACTGAAGAAAGAGTCCAGAGTGAAGGAGACTGAGGAGATAAGACATTGAACTGCAGTGGATTGTGCTGAATAAAACTGTTTGGTTAAAAAAAAAACAGAAATGACATTGTTCAGATCTTTGACAAGAGCCTTGAAAATATCCCAGTGGAGAAACTAGTTCAACAACCTCTGAGCAAGTGAACTCTGCCAAAAACCAGGTGACTGAGTTTGGAAGCATGTCCTCCCTCAGTTGACTCTTTAAGTAAGACCACAGCACAGGTGGGTGCCTTGTTCATAACATCATAACCTCACTGGAAGACATGGCTAAATCACATCCAGAGTCCTGACCCACAAATATTGTGTGAAAAAATGTGTAAGACATCATACGTTACAGAATTTTTTAATATACTGCTAGATTATTATGAATCGTTATTAGTAATATATCATTGCTAATTTCTTGATTTAGATAATTATATTATGATTATGTAAGAAAATGTCTCTGTTTTCTTAAAAAAAAAAATGCACACAAATGTTTTGGCAGGTAATAAGGTACCAGGTAAAGAAACATTTCTTTGTAATGCTTCAAATTTTTGTTATTAAAAAATGTTTGAAATAAAAAAACAAAACAAAAAAAAGTATTGATTTTTCTTATTATTTGATCTCTCTCTGTTTGAAAACAGTTTAATCATTTTAGGTTTACTTTTTGGTTTTCTATCAAGAAAATAACATATGTTCTTCTGGAAGCCTCATTGTTTTCCATGGATTTAAGCAAGAGATCAAATACCAAAGTAGTTGAAAGGAAATATACGAACCCAATAGCAAGTCCAAATATTAATTTTCTCTTTATCTTGGTGAAGCTTTGATGATATGAAAAATACTTACTAAAATAAATATCAATTATGCTTTCTGCATAAATGCATTTCTTTTTTAGTTTAACCATTAGATAATCAAGAATTAACTGAGCAGAAATAAAGCTGTATATAGGGAGGTGGGAAGAGAGCTTGGTGACTTGTAAGGTGAGCTTATTCTTTACCTTGTTCCGTAATAACTGTTGTTACCTCAGAGCAGAAATTTGGAATTAACTATATTTGTCATTAGGCATGAATCTTCACATTAGATATTTTAAAATTTTGTTTTCTGTTTTAATTTGTTATGCTTTAATAGATGCATTTCAGTTCCTCCGTAAGCAAACACTTATCTTTAAAGATGTCCATTAGTTTATCTATCTAAATGCCTACCCTTTAATCATAAAAAAAAGAAAAAGAAATGTACAATAAACCCATACCTATGAGATTTTTATTCCATAGTATATAGTCACTATTTTGGAAGTATTTTTAAAACCAAAATTTCTATGTCAATGTTATCTTCTTGGATTAATTATTTTAAAGCAAATTTACTAGGTGGTTGATAACTCATTCACACCTGCTGAGATAAATATATCTAGGTTGAATCTATGAAGAGTCATGGTTGGCAGATATCGTATAGTATCTATAAATAACAGGAACACACATGATGTAAGTCAGGCATAGATGACATAATTCTTGTGTCTTCAAAAGGTGCATGAGTCAATTCTGTGGTCAATATATCTTTAAACTATATGTATTTCATATTTTTCCCCTTTCTTCCTTTTTGTTTCATCCCCTGCTCTTTCCTTGTTCAACACACTCCTAATTCTTTTATTATGTTTTTGTGTCTGAGAATTCCTGTTCCTGATATTTCTTCCTGTCATTCAACATTGTTCTACAAAGATAGGTCCAGGTCATATATCTTTTTCTTTTTCTGGATTACTTTCCTGAGTGATATTGAAAGATTTTTATGGAGCCAAGTGATTTAAAAATTATTAAAGGATCTAATAAAATTAATAATAATTTTAAGGCTAACTGTAATGTAAGGTTTTTGTACATGTTTCCATGCTGCTAATACTGCCTGCATTTTTCAACCCAAATAAGATGCACAAGACCTCTTCTCCCTATACTGAGCTATGTATGGTAGCAGTCAGAGAGAAAATTCACAGTGAATAATAAAAACATATATCAGTCCTCATTTTCAGTGAAATAGAAATGTCCAGTCATCTAGCACTACTCTAAAAGCACACAATGATATTAGAGTTATTAAACATTTTATTAGAAACTCAGTCTTGAAAAATTGTTTTTAAAGATTTGGAAGTCTGTGGCTTTTTAAAAACATCTTAATTTTAGGAAACTTGGCAAAATTTATAATTACCAAAAGGAGATTATGCTATTAATCAAATTTGCAATTGCTAACATTATAAATAAATGATTGTAGGCAACATTCTTTTTGCTTTCTGTTATAAAACTCTCCCCAAATGAAGACAGTGCAATAACGTCTTGAAGGACGTAATGATAAATCTCATTTAATTTGTTTCCATCTTTTTAAAGATCTTATTCCTATTAAAAAGGAATGACTTGTTGATAAGAAAGCAGTCTAGGATTATGGCATTCAATCTCTCCAAACAATTGACTTCCAGTTTGGCTCCATAAAAAATTATTGTGTCAGATATTTATTTTGCTGCCACTCATGTAGTTTAAACTCCATAGTTGAATCAAAATGGTAAAAGAATAAAATGGTCAGAAAACATGAAGAAATCATATTAATTTTATAATGATGTTGAGATCTTACCAAAGGTTTTTTTTTTCCCTAAAGCTACTGCTTTGAACAAATCAGAGGGGATTTGTTTTTAACTGCTGAAAAGAAGTAAGGTTTTCTCTGGTTTGCTGTGCATGAAATGACAAATATGAGATCTAGGAATGTCCTATGGAAGTTTGTCTTTATCGGTTGCGCTTCTTAGGATACACACATATGCGTACTCACATATATGTTTATGCACATACATATGAATAAACATCAGTACAAATAGGAGTAAACAGAGAATATAAATAAACTAGTGGAGAGAAATTGTGTCTATGATGATGCTGTTTATGATATAATCTTAGCTATCATTACAAGGTAGAGAAATTTCATCAAATTGCTGTTTATGAAAAAATGCATATGATATTTTAAGATTAAATGTAAGAGTCAATGTTACGTGAATTCCTACTGGTAAAAGAGTAGCAATTGTGGTAAAAACACAAGTATTGTCCTGAATATCTGTAAATAATGCATAATGAAAAAATGCATGAATAAAAACTTTCCTATTTCACTTATTTCATGTTTTCATGTATTACAACCAGACTGCATCTTTGGTCAAAGGGCTCTTAAGTTCCGAAAATCTATAGGCTTACACATATCTATCACCTATTTTGTATATGTGTTTCTATTTAGAATAGACCCCTTTTGAAATTAAATGTTAAGAACAGTTTACGTGTGGTTTATTCCAGTTTCTCTTCATGGGTCTTTTATTTATTTATTTTTTCTCTCAGTGGTTCAAGGCTTTATAATGCTCTGATTCTTCTCTCTTCTTTCATTTAGTCTACACATATTTATTGAATTTTATTATGATCCTGACAATCAGCAAAGTGCTAAGTATAATTTGGATAAAAAACAAACAGACAAACAAACAAAAAAACATTTTTAAGAAGTAAAAATTCTTTCCTTTTTAGGAAAGAGAAAATAGGACCCATAGCTAGTCAAATCTACTTAGGAATTAGTTGGTTGCTAATTTCCAATAAATAATTTATTGTTATAATGACTTTAATGTACTATCATTGTAGCTGTTGATGGGTGTTTTAATAGAGATGCAATATTAAATTCTCAAAGTAAAGGCTATATGGTATTTATATGTACATAGATAAAATATTAAGTAGAATATATGTTATCTTAAATATACTAATTATTTTTGAGGGGGACCCAGAATAAAAAAGTGCTCCAATAAATTTTC
>PVKE010028031.1:0-21202 GCA_004027555.1 Craseonycteris thonglongyai | reverse complement strand
CCTAGCCATTTACTAACTATCTTGATGCAAAACGGGGACGGGGGAAAGGAACTATTTTGGTATATGCTCAGAGAATTCTGTTCTCTTTAACAAAGGCATACCCATGACGGGAACTGTTTTACCAAAGCCTAACCGAAGTGGTTTTACCATAGTTAACCAATGTACAGGAAGAGAAAAACCAAGCCCAGAGTCCTCTAGCCTTCCTGTTTCACCTAAAAAAATTTGTGAAGGTTAAAGCTTAGGAGCACAGTCTGAGTAGAAGACTGAAACCTAATCTGATCACAGGGCTATAGAACATTCCCCCGCCTTCACATCTTACTACCACATTCACTACCTCCTGGATAATACCTGGGAATTAAAACAAAAAAGAAATGCAAGAATCAGACCCTAAGGAGGAGGTCATGGGAAACCCAAGACAACAGAGGAGACCAAACATAAAAACAATGGAACACGTTTTAGACACTGACATCTTCAGCAAAAGTAAACATTAAACACAGCATAACTCTTAGCCAAATAAACATTAATGTTACACCTAGAGCCTTATTATCATAGTTCCTAAAGTTAATATGTATTACAGATTTGGGAAATTTATTGTAAGAATAAAATATCATAAGAGCTGTGACAAGTACATGTGTACGCATGTATGTTTGTGATTTAAGTAATAAATGAATAAATCGATATATGAATTAAGAGATAGATCTAAAACACTCTAAAATTCTGTTGCTTTCTAACAAATACATACCCTCTCATATTGAGACAGAAGTTTGCAATATTGGCTTGTAACTGTTGTAAGTGATTTAAATTCTTCTGAAAGTATCCTGGTTGATCATGTATTATAAATTGCCTTACTTTATTGATGTTAAAGGGACTTTTTCTTAATCCAAGGAAGTTATTAGCCAGGAAATATTGGTCTTTGATATGAGTTGAATGTTTGTGTTAGCTCCAAATTCATATGTTGAAAATTAATCCCCAATGTGATGGGATTAGAGGTGGTACCTTTGGGAGGTGATCAGATCATGAGGGTTGAGTGCTCATGAATATGATTAGTACCCCTCTAGACTAGAAGGCACCCCAGAGAGCTCCCTTGTCCCTGCTCCCATGTGAAGACACTGCATGAAATGGCCATTTATGAATCAGGAAGCAGACTCTCACTAGACACTGAATCTGCCTGTGTCTTAATGGTGAATAACTTCCATCCTCTAGAATTGTTTGTTGTTTAAGGTACCCAGCATATGACATTTTGTTATAGCAGCCCCATGGACTAAAATAGTATCTTTTTACTCATTCCATACACCAATTCACTTAAAAGCAACAACAATATTAGCATTCCTCCCTCCCCATCAAGATCCCAAAGCATAAACTCATGTTACCATTAAAGGAAAATAAAGAAAATGAAAGAAAAATAAATTGCATATGACAATTTAAAAGATAATATATGGTACTTCAAAACATAACCAAAGTGATGTTTAACCTTTAGATAACTCAGATTTTTTTAGATATCCACTTTTTCTTTCAGAATATTTGCTCTGTCTCTTTTGTTTTTTTTCCCATGTTTCTATTTCTGATTTTATTTATTGATTTATTTTTTACCTCTCTCCCTCAGAATTTGCTCCTCTCTTCTGTTCTCTTCATTCTTTACTTACAGGAAATAATAATACAATATGAAACTGTGTACTTCAAATTCTGTTCTTTTTTTTAAAGGTTTATTTTTATTGTTTTTGACAGAGAGAGAGAGAGAGAGAGAGAGAGAGAGAGAGTAGGAGAGGGAGAGGGAAAGGGAGAGGGAAGGGGAGAGAAGGAGAGAGCGTCCAGAGTAGTGTCCGTAGTTGTACATCATTAGGTTTGGATATGGTTTCACTCCACAGGTGAGTGTGGGGCTGCACAGGGCAGGAACCAGGCTCCGGGGCTTACCTCATGGGAGGTGTGTCCCTCCATGCTGGGCACCTCCTACATGGGAAGCACCCCCATGGCAGGAGCAGAATCAGGAGCCTCCTACATGGAAAACTCATCCTGGTGAGAGCCAAACTCGGGGCACACCTCGATTCAGCATATGAGTCCTCCTGGTCCAGGTCCAGAATATGATCCTTGAACCCCTGGGCTGCAAGACGAGTGCTCAACCTGCTGAGGCATTGTGGCGTCCCCCACAATCTGGTCTTACGGTTTTAGTCTGTAAGTGTACATCAGGCTGTTAAATTAGTTTTACAGGTAG
The DNA here is from genome assembly GCA_004027555.1 of Craseonycteris thonglongyai. Lineage (NCBI taxonomy): Eukaryota > Metazoa > Chordata > Mammalia > Chiroptera > Craseonycteridae > Craseonycteris > Craseonycteris thonglongyai. The sequence continues at coordinate 18,993 of PVKE010028031.1, read as the reverse complement.
CTTATTGAGATGTAAGGACGAAAATGTAGTAAGAAAGTAGATATTTTGCTGCAAAAGAAGCAATGAGAAATATGTTCTACTTAGAAAAAAAGTCTTATCACCTACCCTGGCCAGGAAATTTCACAAAATTTATTGGTAGATTTATAGTCTCTGGGTTATAGTGAGGAAAATTCATTTGAAAGTAATCAGAATTACCTTTTGACCACAAAAAGTTACAAGAAAGTTATAAACTGTAAAAGTCAGCATTACTGGGTCTCTAAGAAATTACACTAAATCAAGGTTATATATATTAAACATAAAGCACATCCATAACTTATTTATTACAAACTATACAATCTATTTGTTCACGTCAGTGAAATATAAATGAGATGGTAAAATGAATTAGTTATGAACCACTGTCTTTTGAATGAATGCTAATGTTATAATTATTGATTTTTCCATGATTATTTACCTTCAAATTCTGGAGAAAATGTTTTTCAACTCCAGTATAGCTTTACTGTTATATTCTGTGAGTATATATTTGTATTATTGGATGTTCTAGTCTATTAGATACTTTACTGATATGCCCTAAACACCTATTCCAACCTTTAGCTCTGAAGGCCAATTTGTTAGTAAAAATCATTAGTAAAAATCAAAGATTCTGGTAGGTGAAAACTGTATTTTCTGGTCATTAACCTGAGAAGAGAACGCCAAAGGGAATGTATCTAAAATCACACGAGGTTATTGATCTTTTCTTTGATAATATTCTATTTCTGGCAACGATGGACTAATTTCAGACCAGCTCTTCCTCTTAAATACATTGACAAATCAAAAATATTTTATGAGAAGGCAATGGAAAGATAAGAAGACAGTGAACATTTTGGAGGCTATAAGTGCAGAATGATAATTGAATCCCAAACTTGGGATTCTTCTTCCCTCTAAACTGATTACTGAATTAAAAAGGGACAACAGTATCAATAGGCTGAGAAGCTGAGCAGAGATTTCCTCAGTTTCATGGGACCTTGAGGGTCCACTTGAAAGGAAGACTTTATCAGTTTTCCAAGGTATTGATTGGGATTCTGAAAGGTCCACACTAGAATGAAAGGTGAAGCATAAATACATCGGTCAGGAAAGACTAAAACGCTTTTTTACACCATCTTAGTCTCCAATTTGGGAAAGTGAAATAGGACTGTTACTATGCATTGAAGAGCAGCAGCCTGACCCAAGAAGCCATAAATCTTCCCTGAAGGAATATGACAACCAGAGCCTCAAATGATCTGTATTTTTTTTAAATATAAATAAAGACTATAATTCAGTAAAGCACAGCCAATCTTAAAACACAGCACTTTTTTTTTTTAAGAAGAAAATTAAAAATATTAAGTGATGGGAGATATTTTTTACAAGTATTTCAAACATAGAGTTTAAAATAACTACCACAAATAAACCTAAGATATGAGACAACACAGAAAATATTGGCAGAAATTATAAAGAAAAAGCAACAAGAAATTGAAAAAAAAAACACCTAATAAATTAAAACTGTAATAGGCTTAAAAACACATGTGCCATAACTAAAAAATAGTTTTAAAATAATATAGAGGCAATTGTTTAGAAAATATAGATGAGATACTAAGAAAAATTAAAAACAAAATAAAAAAAAATAATAAAATGGAATTACTGTTACACGATTAAAGAGAGTGAGACAAACTCAATCATTGAAGAAACAATAAGGAAGAAATTTCTAAAATGGGTAATAGACCTCAAGTAACATATTAAGCAGCGTAAACATTAAAATATATAAGCCTATAAAGAAACAGTATTGAAAATTGAGATGTGAGTAGGTTTAAGTTTTCCCTGTTGTTCTTTTTACCTATATCTGTTTTTCTTTCCTTGGCTTATTCATTCCTGCCTAATTTTGTATTAATTAAAAAATATGTGTTTTTAGAAATATACCTTAGGTTTTTTTTATTTTTCTACTTTGGGCTTTACAATATGCATTCTTGCTTTATCATTGAATTCCATGAGTTAATTTTATACCAGTTCACCTATAATACAGAAGTCTTATAAGAGTATATATCCATTGACCTTAGTCTCTTACCTTTACTACTGTTGACAATTATTTTAATCCTTCCTACATTTTCCATCCTATAATATAATTTTTTTCTTTTTGAAATACAGGTGAGATGTTATTTAATTTCTTACTTTCTATATGCAATAGTTAAATGAATCATCAATGGGGAATAATAAATATATATCTCAACAAGAAAAAGTCTTTCTGTAAGAGGTTAGTTTGGTGAACTTGAAAATGAGAAAATAAACTTTATAGAAAACTGTTCTTTTGAATGATTTTATTGCTTTTGTTTAATCAGTCAGTTATATATTGAAGAAATTAAAAAATAGAAAGAACAGGCTTTATGTTAATTTTGGATTTCTCATACTCTTCATTCTTTTGCATTTATTTCTATACTGAAACATTCTTTCTGTTCTTATTATAATTTATCTTTTCTAAGGAGCCAAATACTACTTCTTAAAGGTCCTGATACTAAATATTTTAGGATTGCAGGCCACTTTATCTGTCACAGCTACAGAACACTTGTTTTTTTTGCCAAATGCAGCACTAAACAGTATGTAAATTATTAGGTTTAACTGTTTCCCAGTACAACTTTATTTATAAAAATTGCGAAATAGCTTGTGGCTTTGCTGACTATCACCTTTTACATTACTTTTCTGAGCATATTTGTAGGAGCTATTTTAAAGTTTGTACTGCTAATCCTGAGATCCATACCATATCTGGATCTATTTTTATTGACTGTTAGGATTTTTCTTATTGCTAGTCATATATGTCTGCTTCTTCTTTCTGTGTCACATGCATGTGTACTTTTTTCTTAAAAATTTTTTTATATCTTGGTTATTATAGATGCTATATTGTGGAAGGTTATGGTTTTATTAACTTTCATTAAAGAGGAATGAATTTTGTTTTGAAAGACAAGTAACTTGCTGGCAAATGAACTTGATCTTCTTTGGGCTTATATTGAAACTTTGTTCATGAGAGTTAATAGAGCCCTTCCTCTAGTGCTAGGGTAGTGATGTGTGCTAATAAAGCTCTCTTAGGGACCTCAGTTGAATATCTGTCTTGTTTAGTTTGCTTTTTTCACTCTGGCTTGAGAACACCTGTATTTCTCAATACACAGTAAGTTATGGAATCTCTGTTAAGCTCCTGTTTACCTAGTGATAGTTTTGTGCTGTTTCGCATAATTTCACTCTGTGGAGGCACAACTGAGTATGCATTTAAAGAATAAAGTTTCTGGGGATCCCAGGATAGTTCAGCAGGTTGAGTGCTTGCTTTGCAATTGCAAGGTCCAGGGATTGAATCTGGCCCTGGCCTATGCAAATCCATATGCTGAACTGCAGCACAACTGGTAACCACTGGGATGGTGGTATAGGTTCTCCCTTCACATACAGGAGGCCCCCAGTTGGGTTTCCACCCCGCACGGCCCCACATCCACCTGTGTGGAATAAAATCATTTCACACCTAGTGATGCACAATTATGGAAACTGCTCTGAGCTCTCCCCACTTTTCTCTCACCTTCTCTCAAAACAATAAAATAAATCTTAAAAAGAATAGAAAAAGAATACAGGTTCCCCATGAAAAAAATTTTAAGCTATAAAAATGGGGGAGGGCCCAGAGCAGTGTCCATAGAATCCATAGTTGTACGTCATCAGTTTTTTGACATGATTTCATTCCACACAGTTGGCAGGGGCTGGGCAGGGAGCTCCCACATGGGAGGCATGCCTCCTTGAGCCAGGGACTGGACTTGGGGGCTAGAAGCAAACTACAGGTCTCTGCATGGGACGTACACCCCAGTTCAGCATATGGGTCGACAGGGGCTTGGGCCAGAATTTGATCCTTGGTTCCCAGGCTGCAAAGCAATCACTTAACCTGCTGAACCATCCCAGCTTCCCTGTTCTGGAGGACGACCAATGAACTGTCACTTACATCTCAGATACTTAAATCTGTATTTAAAATGGGAGATTTTATTTTATGTCACAAAATACCATTTTTCTTTTCCTGTCTAAACTTTCCATTGGTCTAATTTAACTTTAGACACTTGGATTCATTTATAAATTATAGTATGTTAGCTTCTCTTTAACTTAGAACATCTGTATTAACATGATTAATACTGTAATGTCTTAGAAAAAAAACCATCATTTTTCCCCCATTCACTCTAAATTGTATTGGTCTAGCAGGTGTCTCCAAACTGCAGCAGGGCTGGATGCGGCCCACGAGGCCCTCTCATCCGGCCCGTGGAGACCTTTTTATCTGAATAAAATAATATTAAATAAATAATTAAAAACAACATCTATGTTTTGATTCTTTTTTATTTGGACCTGGAGTGTGTAGTTGGCCCCCAAACTGCTGTTTGATAGTTAATGCAGCCCGCAGGCTGAAAAGTTTGGAGACCCCTGGACTCTATAGTGACAAAAAAAAACCCCAAACAAACAAACAAACAAAAACTTCACATTATTACTCTCTTTGTATAATAATATTTTCCACTATGATGAAATTTTCTGTACTTACAGACTTTTCAAACCCTTACCCAGTGTAAATGGTTAATTAATTTTATAAAACATAACAAATCTGTTTTACAACTAGGGGAAATTGCTATTACTAGCTTTTACACTGAATAAAAATCATGAGGACAATATCAAATGATTCATACAGTCAAAAATTACCGCAGTCAAACCGCTTGTAAATTACCTCGTAAATATCATCACACAAATAAACGATTATTTTGCTTAGTTGGACAACTTTATTTAAGTCTTTAACTCATATCAAAATCATTTTGTCTCATAAATATGAGTTCTGAATAATCCAGTAAATTTGTCCTGAGAGTTTTGAGATATCCTGCTATACTTTAATTTAAATTAAAAAAACAAACAAAACCAAAAACACTTCATTTAAAATCAATCAAAAGCACATGATGGATTAACTAACTTTTGAAACTTTCAAATACTTTGAGTTAAGGTAATCCTCAGCTTGAAATATCATTCTAATGCTATATGAATATTCAATTTCACAGACATTGAAGATTTAAACCTTCAGTATATTATAAACTCAGATCTGATGCAGGTAATTTAGATGAGGTAATTCAGATCTGATGCACATGCACTGAGTTTATTGGATAATTATGTTTTTATTTAATTATGTACTTTAATAAAAACATCTAATTATGTGTTTCTAAGGCATAATGCAATTCAGTAAGTCATTTATAGAGTCTCTCTCACTATATATGAGGGTTGTTCAGAAAGTATACAGCCATGTATTATGAAATATAGAGGCATTTATGGCTGAATGTTTTCTGGACAGCCCTGGTATATAATATGATATAAGTTTATATCTACATTATACATATTTAATAGACATTTATATGTGCATGTATATAATAAATATATAATATATAAAATGATTAGATATCTATATTTATCTTAGATATTGCATGATGTATATACCTATATTAGATACATAAATTATATCTCATATCTATGAAGATGTCTATAGAGTGATATCTATCATATATATAAATACACAGACAGAGACAGAGGCAGAGACAAGGAAACTTTAAAAGATACTATTTGAAGTAGAGACACTGCAGATAAATTATTTCCACATTTACAGCATGGTGGAGATGTTTATAGTTTAATAAAGGCTTTTCTTAGCTTATGATTTTATAGATTAATTATTTAATCTAAATTACATTTATTTGCAATAACATTAATAACTACTATTGTTGTAAGCAATAGTAGGTGAATCAACATGAGAACTTGAAGAAATATCAATAATTTCTTTTAGAAAAGGAACTAAATAAACGGAGTAGTTTTATGGGCAAGAATCAATACTACTTTCAAGGTCTAGATTATTTTGATGCTCCTCAAACTCTTTCTGAGCATATCATAATAGAGATGATGGAGAAAAAGTCATTAGTCTACTTTTCATAAAACATAATCAAAATTAAATCATATCCAGTAAATGTTGAATCCATATTTATAAATTATTAGACAGAAAAAAATGTATTAATGTTATTAACATACAAAGTAGAATCTTATTAACCACTTTGAACAGTTAAAGTATAATGCTATGAAGTTTAGAATTGAATTTGGAAAAAAATACACCCTGAGAGAAATCACACAAAAGTTAGAATCAGACAAATGATCTGAAAGAAATAGAATTAGCATGTAACAACTTATTTTAATTATCATATGAAAGCTTAAATTTTTTAAAGATTTATTTTTATTGTTTTTTACAGAGACAGAGAGAGACAGAGAGAAGGGGGAGGGCCCAGAGCAGTCTCCATAGTTGCATGTTATTAGTTTTCTACATAGTTTTTATTCCACAGGTCGGCATGGGGCTGCACAGGACAGGAACCAGGTGTAGGGCAGGAACTCGGTGGGAGTTTGGGGGGCGGGGGTCTCTCACTTGGGAGACATGACCCTGCCAGCTGAGGGCCTCCTACATGGGAAGCACACCCTGGGTGGGGGTTGAACCCAGAGCCTCCCACATAGGAGGCTCACCCTGGTGAGAACCAAACTGGGGCCACATTTCAGTTCAGCATATGAGTTCACTCCGACCAGGGCTAGTATATGATCCTTGAACCCCAGGCTGTAAGATAAGTGCTCAATCTGCTGAACCTTCCCAGCATCCCCAGAACATTTAAAATTAAATATTCATAGTTTGTAATAGTGTGAAGAAACACAACCCTTATTATTACCCTTATTCTAAATTGTTACATATTTTTTGACAATTGTAAAAAATTTATCAAGAATCTTCTACTAGTCTGATGGGAACACCCTGTAATTCTCTTCCTTAGAATATATAATATTTCAAAGGCATAATTCCATATAAATGTCCAACTGTTTGTATGGGGATGGTATTGCAATGTTATTTATATAGAATTAAGTACATATAGAATACTAGATGTCTAATAATGATATGGTTAGAACTTTTCACTGTAGTGGTGATAGCTGATATTGTTATCCTTGTTATATACTAAGTATTAAATATTGTTTTATATAAACTTTCTAACCACCTCATTTTGCACAATTATTTTAAATAAGAATCTAAGAATCAGAAAATTACAGTGATTTACTGTATATTTAATGGAAATTTCATAAGGATTTAAGTTAAAACAATAATTTTTACCTTTTCTTAGCCATATTTAATACATCCCAATAAAATAGTAATACATTGATCAGATATTTACTAATAATTATATGCAATACCACACAGCCTTTGAAACAAAGAAAACTATATAATAGTGTTGGAAAATTCTTATTGTATTATATATTAGTCTTATATTTTCAACTTACAAAAAACATGCTGAATGAAAGATATGGCCTAACATTATATAAACATTTTTTCTATCTGAATTTAAGTCAACATTAGTATGCATACATGCTTATTGTGTATGAATGTGTGTAGGTGGGGGTGGGAGGGAGAGGGTTTGAAGAGAGAGAGAAGGAAGAAAGGAAAGAAGGAAGGAAGGAAGGAAGGAAGGAAGGAAGGAAGGAAAGAGAGAGATGGGATTCTGATTTAAAACCAGCAGATCTGATTTTGTGGGAAGAATAGACAACATATATAGAAACTAGTATATTTGAAATATTCATTTTACATTCAGATAAGTGACTGCCCAAAAGAAAGCAAGGAGGAAAAGAGTGGAAACCAGAGAATTGTAATATGAGCTTTTGGATAAATGTTGCTCAGGATTACTAGGGTGGTCTGCGTAGAAATGGTGATCAGGGAAAGTCTGTGATAAAGGGCCATTTGTGATCTTGAAAGGTGGACAATGTCATAAGATTATCTGGAGAAGATCATCTCAGGTAGAAAAAATAACAAAGTCAGGGGCCCTGTGATTGAAGTTTGGATGTTATGCTCAAACACTATGAGATATGTTTATACCTGGAGGGTAAGGAATGAAAGAATAAGAAAAGGAGCCCGGTATGGGTTTAGATCATATAGGGCTTTGTGGACTATTTATTTGAATGTGGAATTTACTTTGAAATATACTGTTGATTGGTATCTACCAAGAAGCCAGTTGCTGGCTCAAATGATAAAAATGTATTAGTTTTGTAAGAAATAAGCAACCTGTCTTCCACAGTACCTATGCCTTTTTGTGTTTCCCCCAGCAATGAATAAGAGTTTCTGTTGCTCCACATTCTCACTAACATTTCTTTTTTTTAATTTAATTTAATTTATTTATTTATTTATTTAGACAGAGGAGAGAGAGAGAGAGAGAGAGAGAGAGAGAGAGAGAGAGAGAGAGAACTGAACTGGGGGAGCTCCCAGTTCAGCATATGGTTCCGCACGGGCCGGGGCTGGGATTCGATCCTCGGTCCCCGGCGCTGCAAAGTGAGCGCCTAACCCACTGAGCCATCCCGGCTTCCCCTCACTAACATTTCTTTCTGACAGTCCTTTAAATGAATCATTTTAACATGTACCTGGTGGTTTCACATTGTTGTTTTGATATACAATTATCTAATGCCATATTATTTGTCGACAATGATGTCTTTGTTCTTCTTCTGTTTTTTGTTGTTGTTGTTGTTGTTTTGTTTTTCCTCTTTCATATCAGCAAAACTTTACCCTTTGAGGACTCTTTTCATTGGGGAAACAAAGGTTGCTCAGCTTGAGATCAGGTGAATAGGGAGAGTGGGGCATGGGGGCGTCTTCCAGTCTTTGGTCAAAAACTGCTGACCTTTCAGGGTGTGTGGGCAGGTGCCTTGTCATGGTGGAAGAATCAGTCATCTGTTTGCCACAGCTTGGGCTGTTTCTTCCACATATAGTGACACAACCCTTCTCAAAATTTCCAGATAAATCTTTGGTTGACTGACCTGGAAGAACAAATTTCAAGTGCATGATCCATCTCACATCAAAGATAGATAATTTCAGTGTTTTGCAGGGGAGGTGTCTCGCTTATATGTGTTTTGTTCTAATATAGCATAATATCTAAAAATTTATAACATGATACAATCTAATGATAAATGTTACAAAGAAAATAAGACTACCATAAGGAGAAAATAAATAGATTTATGGAACACCATTTTAAAAAGGACTGTAATAGACATAAGGAATGGGGAAAAGCTGAAAGCAAGAGTTGCTTTAGTAAGAATTGAAGGTTTTGTAAAGCCTAAAAATTCAGCATAAAGACACAAAAGTCATTATTCACTCATTATTCCTCATGTTTCTCATGCAGTCTATCCCTATTACTAGAGTAACAAGACAGAACACAATTTAGCTATAGAAATTCAAATTATTTCATGGGTCGAGAACAGGGAGATAAAAGGATTTAGAACTGTTTCTTTATCTACTTATTTACATCTCTTGCCAAGAGTAGTTTAATATCCAGATGCCTGAAAGGAAAAAAAGAAAGAAAAAAAAATTCTAGTATGTCTGAGACCTGAAGTTGCAGCAACACATTTTCATCTTGTATTTCAAACTATTCTCTTAGAAGGGCTCGTTTACGCAGTTTAAACACAGATGTCTCTTCAATTAAGACTTTCCCTGTACTATATTTAGCATAGTTATATATTTCCTGCCCACATTTCATTCCTTTCTGTCTCTGATTTACATTTTAACAAGATAATTCCGGCAGTTGTGCTGGGGACTAGGATGGAGCTCCAGGAGTGAATGCATGGCCTCCCTTGAGGCTGCAGAAGTGGTTGAGAGGTAAAAATGGGGAAAATTGTTCAATTTAACAATGGCAGTGCAGGGGTAGAGAGATTTAACATAGTTGGTGATCATTTGGGTGCACATGGTAAATACAGGACAGAATAAAGGATGAGCCCTAGGTTTTGTCTTTGAGAAACTAGATAGATGGGAGAAGCCTTTATAGACACGTTAAATATGAAGGATCTTCACAAAATAGAATTCATCACTCATTTGGTTGACATTTCACATTTCAGAGGACACATGGAAAGGCCATTTGAGCCAAAACAACAAATGTTTTGAATCCTGATTGACTCTAAAAATATTTTTCATGGATTATTTCTTTTTATTTTTATTTATTTCTATGAACATCTTTGCAAATAGACATGAACATGTTTTGTAAGTGTCTAAAATTTCTGTGGACTAATGCTGTGACTTTTGAAAATTTCTTAGTTGAGAGATTATCAGACTCTTATATACATTCTCTTTTGCCACTGTAATCGTTTTTATTTCTTTTACTGACATTTAATTCAGCTTACATTAATTTTATATGTGTGAAAATCATTTTTGTCTTTAAAATGATGGTAATTTATGTAAGAACCATTTATTAATAAAGACATAGATTAAATGGTCATTGTCCTATATATACTGGGGCACCTATAGGTTACATCAGACACTATGCAGATGGTTTTCTGGAGATGAGACTTCATGGATTTTACAAATTCTAGTTGAAGTGGTCATGTGTATTCAAGCACATTCATTGCATGGGCTGGCATTTCTGATACATGTGTTACTAGACTTGTATGGATTAGTAAAGTTTTAAAGAAATTTATTGTTGAAGTATATACTGAAACGTATACGACCTAAATATATGTTGTAAGAGGTACAAATATGAATTAGTAATACATATCTTATTTCTTACATTTTTATTATCTGATTCATAGAAAAAAAGTGACCTAGAGTATTATTTTCTTCATTGTTCACATATGATCTTTAATCATGTGTCATTTTCTGAATAAATATAACTTTTAATCAATTTTACTAGGAAAATGCTATGCTTCAATATACTATTAAATGAAGAAAAAAGTGTGTGTGTGTGTGTGTATATGTATAAATTCTAGAGCATTTTTACTAAACATGTTTATTCCAGTTAAAATAATTTTTGGTTGAAAATTATATTCCATAATTTATGTCATACTTTGATATAATATATTATAATATTTAATATGATATAATAATATAGCCACTCTTTCCAAATATGTAGAATCTATGGGCAATTTCACATGAGATTATTCTTTTTTCCTCCCTGAAAGAAGCCACCAGGGGAGGAGGTAAGCACACTGCCCACTCTTTGGGAACTAGTACAGAATAGTCATCCTAAATTTCATAATAGCAATCAGGCCCTCATTCTTCATCCATGATCTGGCCCTGGCTACAAATATATTCAGGACCAGAATCCTTCATATATGTAGTTCTTTTTCTTTCTTTCTTCCTGTATTTATTTATGAGTCCACCTTGGCATCCTTGAAGTCATTTCACATAAATGGGTATCCAATCTGACTATATACGTAATGAATGAGCTTGGTTTCCTTATTCAGAGAACCTTGGTGGAACAGTTCTGCTATGTGTGGACAAAACTCATGCTCAGAGTTCCAACTAAAAAGTTGTCTATAGGCCACTGTTAAAAACCACTCATAGCCTTTTTATATCCTTTACAATAAAGGCACTAACTTTATAGATAAAACTTTTTTTTTTTATTGCAGCAACATTTACAGTAGTAAGAAATTAGAAACATCTTCCTTGGAGATTTGTGACTTAATTTTTACAAAATTGTGAATTTATTGTTGCCCTGTAAATTACTAAGGCATAACATATATTCCAACACATTCCAATTGTGTTATTTTCCCCATTGGGAATAAACTTAGTAACTTTATTTTCCATCAATTGCATTACATATAATCTTAAATAATTTAATTACAAAGTTTCTTTTCAATCAGACCTTTATAAACTTATTCCAAACGGTGCTTGTGAGTGTGTACAATATCTATCCAAGTGTCATTATGACCTAAAAGCTTTGTGCTTTTTTTTCTACTTTAGTGTGAGACATTCACTGCTACTATTACATTTTGCAATTACAGTGAAGTGAGGCAGAAAATAGCAGTTCAAAAAAATGTATTCAAGTAATGAAATTTGAACCATTACTTTCAAGGCTGTTGTTATTTTACTGAGTATTTAGTCTTCTAGCAGTATGGGTTCCTAATTGATCTTTACATATTATTGTTCCTGGACATTTCAAATTGACTTCTAATTGCTACATTAAGGCAGTTAATGGAAAAGTGTAATGGATTGGGGGAGACTTTTATAGTACACTACATCAAAATATAGAATTCATTTTTATCATTGCAATTAGACAGAGAATACACTAATGTGTATATACATGATCATCTTCAGTATTTTGAAGTGTTATACTAAAGAAAAGTTTAGGTAATATTTTTCATACATGTCAGCTTAGATGTCACACATTCAATAAAATTTTAATAGAATAAACATATATATATTTTAAGAATATTTTTGGTAGTTTCTGAGTTTTTATTTCATCTGAAATTTATTTGGATCATTTTTAATCCTTATCCATTTATTTATCTATAGCAGGTGAATGGCTTTCATTAATTTATCAGGGATTTATTGAGCATCCACATAATATTCAAAGGACTACAAACTAGAAAAATATAATGCAGTCTTTTCCCTATTGCTCATCACAGTTACATAGACATGTGCAGACAAATCTCACATAGAATCCATTCCTATCTTTCTTTATATGCTTTAGTGTTACCAGTTATTTGCCATCTGTTACCTTTCAATGTATGCAGTTGTTACAGTTACTGACACTCTTCAAATATGATACTGTGAGTGCATCACTATTTTCCAGAGAATTTCTTACTATTGGCATATTATAGGATTATTTGGATTATCCTGACTACTTCAAGGAATAAAATATTTAAAAATACTTTAGTCGCCTTTTCTTTTTAAGAAAGAAATGCTTTTCTGTAGAGAAACAATGCTCTCTACACTCAACCAGTAGGGCTCACCGCAGAGGTTGCAGAGATTTTTTTCTGATAAAAGCACAACTGAAGTCACATAAGTTATAGCCATAGCTCTGTCTTTGTCCATAGATCTATTTGTCTTGTTTTCCCTGGGGTTACAATTTGTAAGGATGGAGTGGCTGGAACCTACTTTGCCATTACAGGTGGAATATTTATCAAAGGACAAACAGCACAGAAGGAAAGACATGTAAGGTCCCAACCATAGGGTACTGGTGAATCTGTGCCCCTGTAGTCAGCTTTCCTTGACTAGGAAGCATCCGACTCCCCAATTCCCATTGAGGGAATCCATGGGCTTGCATTTTTTTTTTCAGACAATTATTTTTGCTACAAAAATCACTTAATATATTTATGTTATTTATTTTTCTTTTATTGTTTTTGACAGAGAGAGAGAGAGAGAGAGAAAGATACAGAGACAGAGACAGAGACAGAGAGAGAACTGAACTGGGGGAACTCCCCAGTTCAGCATAAGGGTCCGCACTGGCTGGGGCCGGGATTCGATCCTTGGTCCCCGGCGCTGCAAAGTGAGTGCCTAACCCACTGAGCCATCCCGGCTTCCCACTTAATATAATAAATTTTTAATGGTGCATAGATTATTGGCAGTGGTCACTGTAATTTTCTGAAGGATCTTATATTAGGGATAGGAGGGGAGAGGTTTTTGTTTTTTTTCCAATTAGAACGTCAAAAATTTGAACCAAGCAATACAAAAAGTGTGGCAATTGCAAATGTTTTTGTTTTTTGTTGCTTACATTATACCCTTATTGCTGTCAAAGCCTTTGAAGATGTCTAGGGAAATATCAAAATGTCAGAAACCTTAAAAAAGAGACAAAAGCTTGCACCTGGTGCCCCTGAAATGTAGTCTACCCTCCAAAAGAAGACATTGTATTTGAAGTTAGTGAACCAAGGTGTGTGAGAAGCGGTGATCATATACCTTGTGGGGTTTGAAAACTAATACAATGTTACATGTCAATTATATCTCAATAAAACTGGAGGGAAAAGAAAAGAGTAAACTGTTAGGCTATAGCAAAGGAGAAGAGGAAAACCATTTATGTTTTAAAGAAATGGTCAAGGAATGCTGGCATAGTTCAGCGGTTGAGCACTTGCCTTCCATTCGTGAGGTCTGGGGTTCAGTTCCCAGCCCCAGCTAGTGCACACTCATATGCTAAGCTGTGGCACAAGTGGTAACTGCTGAGGTGGCTGAGTGGCGAGACTTCTTGTCTTCCATGTAGGAGGCTCCTGGTTTGGTCCCCGCTCTGCACAGCCCTACATCCACCTGTGTGGAATGAAACCATGTCACAACTAATGATGTACAATATGGAGACTGCTCTTGGGCCCTCCCTCCCATAAACTGGAGAAAAATGAAAAATTGACCAGAAAACTACTGAAGTCATTTAGGAAGTAACAATCTGTCAAACAGGGTTTGAAAATAAGGCAAGATGTAGGAACGAAGAGAGAGTGAAAAAGAAAGGGTGCTGACATCCCCAGAGCCCTGGTAGCGAGCACTACTACTAGAGTTTTAATTACAGATACTTATGAACCCAGTCCCTGCCTTCCCCCTCCACACCATGCTCAGTTTAATGTATAACACTTGAAACAAACAACAACAACAAAATACATTAATACATAAATGCATTTTCTGTCATTTGCTTAACTGTCTACCTGTCTACCTATATTATTTTTTTTCAGGCCTTCTGTCTTTGAATTATGAAAAATTAGAGGGACACTTAAAATATAACAATGAAAGAAAGATAGCAATGCAAATATGAACTCTTTCACATTTGGTGCTGAGACTCTAAGAAATTTTATGTAGTTTATTTATTTATTTTTTGAGAGAGAGAGAGAGAGAGAGATACAGAGACAGAGACAGAGAGAGAACCAAACTTGGGGAGCTCCCAGCTCAGCATATGGTTCCACACGGGTGGGACCGGGATTCAATCCCTGGTCCCCGGCGCTGCAAAGTGAGCGCTCAACCCACCAAGCCATCCCGGCTTCCCCTGTAGTTTAGAAATTGTTTGCACTGCTTCTTGATGTAAGAGAAGTTGAAGTGTAAATACGTATTTCAAATTCCACATAGTACTACTTAAGATAAAATTGTAAAAATGAGTTTTATTTTCTTGAGATTTAAAAACAAGTATATGCAAAGTGTATAGCATCATTCCTTCCAATGACTTTATGTGGCTACTATCTCATTTCATAAATTCCTAACCCAAAATTAGTATATTTAAACTATTGTGTAAATTAAGATATTTTAGTATCACTAAAGAATTACTTATCGTTTCATCTGACATAACTCACAATACTAGTAAGACATATAATCCATGACAGGATATTTTTCAGAAAAAGATAATTAAATGTTTGATTTTCTTTATGATTAACTTCCACAACTTTAATCTGAACATATAAAAGTACTGAATTATTTTTATTTCAAAACTGTTTATCTGTTAAAGCATCATTTTTTTACCTTTGAATGACAGTTTTTATTGATTTTACTTGCATGAATAATTGTGAGTAAGCTATATGAATAAAGATGTCAGTATTTGTTTTATAAGTATAGACAGTTAGAAATTAGTTAATGGTGTTTTCTCATTTCATTTAAAGTCACTGAATTTCTGAATTAGATTTTATTTGTCAATCAGTTTTGACCACGAGCTACAAGACAAAGAAAAGCTTTATTTTGGAGTCTTTAGGAATTGCAAAAAGGTAACACAGATTCAGATAAAAAGTGCTATCTGAGGGGCAAAGAGAATTTATAAGGACAGAAAAAGGAAGACTTCCAAAGCGATTGCACAAGTTGTTTTGAAAGATCTGTGATTAGTGCTGGCAAGCCTGCTTACACTATGCTATACATGGATGATTGCTTATGTTTATTGCTCAGTGAAAAATGTATTTGTTAATAGAGAATTCATTGATGCAGAGCCAGTTCAAGGAGCTGTGTCAGAATATAGTTATTTATGGGTTAGTCCTTTTCAAAAGTTTAGTTTCAAATGGGAGGAGGGTTGTTAATTTTGCTTCCTAGAGGCCTCTCAGCTTCATTTTTTTTTTTTAAAGATTTATTATATTGATTTTGACAGACAGAGGGAGACAGAGAGAAGGGGGAGGGCCTAGAGCAATCTCCATAGTTGTACATCCAGTCTTCAACATGGTTTCATGAGCTTCATTTTAAGTTGCAGTTTTCATGATATCAACTCCATTTTGCTGTTTTTTCTTTATTCATATATATCTCACTACTTTCTTCTCTTAATTGTAGATAGTAAATTCCTAATTCACTCTTCATTTTAGGTTTATCTTTTATAATGCAAAAAATAGATAATCCAAAGTTTCCAGAAACATGACAGTATATTGTATGCATACAAAATTCCCTTTTGTGATATATTAACTAATTTAATAGGTTTTACTAAACTTCAGTTAAGACACACGAGGTTAGGAATTCATTATCATATTAAAGCTAAACAGTTTATATTCAATTTAGGGAAGCACTGCATACCATGAATATGAAATGATAAGCTAGCTGGTCATACTCATTGACTGTTAAGATTCAAGATGAATCTTGAGTCAAGTTTTTTTTTTTTAATTGCTTATTAAATTAGGTCAATTTTTAAAAGGTAATTTATTTTTCATTATACTTTTGATGCAAGTAGTAGCTATGGAACTGTGTAATTATAAAAAAAATACATGCTGAATAACTGGCTAATTAAAGTTACTAAATTCTCAATGTTTTTTCTAATTAAGCCTGAGGGAAATGGAGAGGGTATTTCCAATTACCATAAACCATGTAAATATAGTGATTGCTACAATTTGAAGTTTGTCTTTACATCTAAAATTTGGAAGTGCGTCCAGAGAGAAATAACCCAATTTGACAATTTATTTTGATTAAAAACAATTAGCAAATAAGATTGCTTCTAACATATATAATTTTGAAATGACAAAAAGTTAATGAAAAGAGGAAGGAACTTTTCAGATTTTAAGACTCTTGACATCTAAACAATATATTCTGACTTTAAATTGACAATATCTTATGTAGGGCATGGTAAGAATTTTTTTTTACTATTTCATAGGGGAAGAAATATAGATTTGAGTAATATAATCAGAATAAAGGAAAATTTGTAAAAAAAGAAAGCAAAATTGTGTTCTCAGTAAAAATATACATTAATTGTTTTTAATTATAATTAATTAAAAAGTGACTGGTGAATTAATTGGAAAAATTTAAGTTTTTCAAAGTTATTAAAAGTATGGACATTTTTAGTGAAAATATGTCAGATTAATTTTTAAATATTTTGATTGATTGATTAATAAACATTTATGTAATACTCTTTATTTCTTCCAAACAATATCAGATAAGCTATTACTAGAACAGGTAATTTTTGAAGTTTAAATTTTGTTATTATTAAATTTATTGCGGTGACATTGACTGGTAAAATTATATAGGTTTCATGTGTACAATTAATTCTTTAATACATCATTTATCTCTTGTATTGTGTGCCCACCAGTTTACTGCTGTAAATTGAAAAACAATCATCCTGTTACATTCTTAACATTGTTTCATAAGGGAAAGTGAAAAGTAGGATACAAATAGGACTTCATAGTTTGTATTTAAGTTGTTTAAAGTGGCCTTTTCAAGTGGGAAGGTTGCATAGCATTTCGGAACATTAGTGATAACTATTTGTGATATTATTAGGGCCAATCAGAGTGAGGAAAGGGTCTTGAATTGAGTGTTTATAAACTGGGTTAAATTTTTAGTTTTTTGATATTTAAATTAATAAATAATAAAAATAAATCATGGGATAAGAAAAAGTGAATTAAGATAATTTTATTGATGTGCTATTTAATCCAATTAATCTATTTTGGGATATTTTGTCATTTTTATCTATTAAAAAATATCTATTAGTCATTCAGTCAATAGGTAATATGATAGGACCTAAACTATGATTTAAAATAATCAAACAAATAATAAAAAAACATTACTCTGCCAACAAGAAGTTTACTAATAAGACAAAGGAAATAAACCAACTCTGTTGACAAAGAGACACCCATTGACTATTCATTTAGGTCTAATCATAGATACAGCTATTGTGTCAAATATAAATGATGTATTCTTTACATTTAAAAAAAATTATTTTACTGTTTTTGACAGAGGCAGAGAGAGACAGAGACAAAGGAAGGCAGAGAGAAAGGGGATGGCCCAGAGCAGTCTCTGTAGTTGCACGTCATCAGTTTTCAGCATGGTTTTTGTTCCACACAGGGTCTAAACCAGGGGGCAAGAACCAAACTAGGGACCTCTCACATGGGGAGCACACCCCAGTTCAGCGTATGGGTCCACATGGGCCAGGGCCGGGATTTGATCCTCAGTCCCTGGGGCTGCAAAGTGAGCGCTTAACCCACTGAGCCATCCTGGCTTCCCTGCCCTTCACATTTTTAAGATTGAAGCAAATTGTATTAAGGAGTAAATCACTGGCATTCATTATTTTGTTTTTGCTGCCAATATATTGAAACAGAAAGAGAGATCTTGGTAAATTATACCCCTTTGAGAGTGAAAATACTAGATATTTGCAAAGCGTATTCTGTAAACACTGTTTAACAAATAGGGTCCATGGACTACTGATTTGGCCTTGTGGTCTGAGGTAATTTATAATGTCTACAGTAAAAGAAAGATTGAAGCTAAAACATTATTTTCACATTTAACAAGTTTAAAGCATACAAATAGTCAGTATTTTCACTCACTAACTTTCATTTATAGAAATCACTACAGGTCTAGAGATTGCATATGTGCTACAATAGACGGTATTGACTCTTTTGTCTTGTTTAGTGTATGCTAACATAATGTGTTTCATCTAAGCTCATCACTTTATCATGTTATTAACATGCAACCGTTACTGTGTGTTATATTTTCACTTTGTTAACATCATCGTACTACATCAGAATTCCAATTATAAAAATAAGTCACTGACTCAAAAATGGCGTAAGATAGAGCAGTGATGAAAATAAACACATAACTAATATAATGTAGAATTTAATTACAAATGTAAACAGTGAAGAAAACTTCAGGATAAATTTATTTACCTTCGTCTTTGTCTTCTTTTTTTTTTTTTTAATTTATTGTTAAATTTGATGAGGTTACATTGGTTGGTAACAATTAGACAGTTTACAGATGTACAAGTCCACCTCACATCATTCATGCATCGTATTATGTGCCCATCACTCAGTATCAGTTCCCCTTCCATC
>PVKE010028030.1:0-21213 GCA_004027555.1 Craseonycteris thonglongyai | reverse complement strand
CAAAGGACCCTGGAGAGACTGAGTTTGTAACTAGAAGATGTTTGGTAACAGTAGCTGGCCAAAGCTACACAGGCAGGCACAGCTGGTTTTAGAACACAAGCTGATAACTTTAGACTTTTATTCCTTTGTACTTATCCCTAGAAAAACTAACATGGAAACTTGCTTATTCTTTGGGCTCTGGCCCATGCTGAATTTTACAAGCTTATTTGGACTGCCTTTCCTTGGCCATCTTCTCTTTCATAAGCCCTGCTTATAATAAATTATTTCATAGGCTGAAATAAAGAAAGAATTGGTACCAGCAGATAAAATTAAATAAGTTTACAAATCTTAAAGGATTTATTTTATTTAGATAACGTTCATATTTCTCATTAGATTAATTCTCAAATAATAGATTAGTAGGCTCACTTAAAAATAACAGATTCATATTTTTAGTTCATTAGTGGGCCATATATCCAAAAATTTGGATTAGTAAACATGAAAGCATCACAAAAGAAAGCCCATCCATTGGCAGGGGGTAGATTCTGAATTTTCTTTTTTGCCACCTAATCCCTTAGCTGTTCCTTTGATCAGCAGTGCAAATCCTAATTAAGGTTTCATCTGATAATTTGATTTCATGATAAAAATATATTCTTTGTCAGGAGCTTTGTCTCCTTAAATTCCCGAAGTTAATGAAAATTACTAATCCAATGGATAAATAGGCAATGGGAAAGTCAAATCATAACTTTCATGTCTTCAGAAATACTGTGATTTAAGGGTTTTTGAGGCTCTGAAAACAAAGGAAGATTGAGATGCAAATTCCATTGAGAGGGAAGAGAAAACTTCCTAAGTGGGAAAGGAGATTATATAAATGACATTTGTATATTAAAAGCATAGCAGTTTCCCAAATCTCACATGCGTTGAGGTAGACCTGTTTCTAAATGACAGGAGGATAAGAAAGTGAAGCTGAACCTTATAGAATAAGAGCAGTGTAATGGATTCTGAGAATAAACACTAGATTCTTGCTTCACATCTACTTGTCATGTGGCCCCTGGGTTTCCAGTCAGGCCCCTCAACTCTGAGTCTGATCAATGACTAGTTCATCAAGAAAAGGTCACATTCTTTCATCAAGAAGCCAACAATGAACAAACTTGAAAAGTAAATTGATGAATTTTTCTCTTCAGAATCCTATTAGCTCGGGGAAAATTCCAAAAGACTTTTACAACATCCCCCAAACGGCCAGAGCTAACAGCAGAATTCAACATATTAACATTCAGCAGGAGGAATCCATATTTATTTCATAAAATTTAATTATATACCAAACAAAAAAAAGAACCAAGAGGGATATAGAGGAGATAAAACCAATGTACTGAGAAAATAAGAAAGGGATAACAGTTTCGTATATAGCCGAGAGATAGCAAGAAACAGAATAAAACAGAAGCTAAATTTAAATTTTTCTATGACCACTTATTTTGAATAGTGCTATGAAATATTGGAAATCATTTACTGAATTTAAGGAAAACCTGTTTTATTTGTTTTCATAGAACATTGTAAAACATGTTTACTTTATATCATCTAATTATAACAAAGTGCCTGTGAAGAAAATCACATGTATGAGTAAAATGCTAATACATAATCATTACCCTCAAAGTCCAGATAAAAAGTGAACTAAATCTGAGAACACCAGGATGGCTCAGCATTTGAGTGTTTGCCTCACCAGGGTGAGGTCTGGGATTCAATTCCCAGCTCTAGTCCATGCAAATCTATATGCCGAACTGTGGTGCAACTGGTAACCACTGGAACAGCATGGCAATGAAGATTCTTGCCTCCCATGTGGGAGGCCCCAATTAAGTTCCCCCCACCCCCCACCCCTGTGAGGCCCTACATCTACCTGTGTGGACTGAAACCATGTCACAATTCATGATGTACAACTATGGAGATTGCACTGGGCCCTCCTCCCCACTTCTCTCTCTCTCTCTCTTTCTCTCTCTCTCTCTCTCTCTCTCTCTCTCTCTCAAACAATAAAATAAATCTTTACAGGAAAAAAAAAGGCAAACTGAATCTCTTCGTACACTTTACACAGACGGTCACTGGTTCTAGTTTTTCGAATTCTCTTTTATAAGAACGCAAAGAGATAGTTCCAAATATAAAATACAATTTCTATTTAGAATTATAGAAAGATCAGTAATGATGACAGAGCCCCTGCCTACTGCAAGTCCTCAGGTGTGCTTTGTGAAAGAACTATGGCTTGAGGCTATTCTGAAGTGAATGCAAATCATCAGTCATTGAAAAATCTGATACTAATTGAGTCTTTTGTCAAGGTACAGATAAGAATCTCATTGCTTTCTTATTTAAAAACAGTGGTTCTGTCCTAGCAGGTGAAGAAAGAAGAATATCAGGAACATAAGACAGGACTTAATAATGAAGAAAGAATTATTCTACATTGTTATTCCACAAGCTGAAATAACAGCCTTGACTCTGACCTCAGACCTGAAAACAAGGGGTGTGTGTGTGTGTGTGTGTGTGTGTGTGTGTGTGTGTTTGTGTGTGTTTGGGGGTGAGAGGAGAGTGCATGCATAAATACCTTTTTGAGCCAAGTACTTAGGGTTCTATCTTTTGTGGAAAGAAAGCCACAGCAATTTTTATTTGCATAACACATTCAGAAATTTTAACTCACTCTCTTTTAAAAAGGTGGTTTTGTCTTTTCTTTTTCTTTTTTTAATCTATCAGATACAGTCCAGAGCCCATCTAAACCTAAATGGCTTAAATCATGTACGGTGAATTCTAAATAGAGTACATCTAAATGCAAAGTGGTTTCAAGAATAGAACAATTGGGTTGTATAATAGATTCTACATTTCAATCTAAAAGTAAAAAACTCCTGCATAAATAATAGTATTGTGAGAACCATTCCCCCTACCTTAGCCCCAATAAAAACAGCTTCAATTTTAGATGCAAGAATATTTTCAGATTGAAAAACTTTCATAATGTTCAAATTACCAATAAAATTATCTATGTATGGGTATCAGAATAAGTGAAATTTTCTATGGACAAAACATGCTGCTAGGTTGGGGTAAGAAGGTGCAATATATTGTCAATAATACCAGGCCTCTAATGATACAAATATCTGTTTTAAGGCAAGCACTATTCCCAGTTATGGTAATAACCATACAAAGAAAAAGGAAAAAAATATATATTGAAGGGATTCAGAATGTGCCTCCTAAAATATGCCACTTTGGAATGTGGATTGTTTTGAGCTTAAGGCAATTGAAATCCAATTTTCAAGAAACCCAATTTTCAAAAATAGACTCAAGAAAAAAATTTACCTCTCCCTTAACTACCTAACATAATTTAGATAGGAGGTTCTGGCTCAAAAATAAATTATTACCAGAGATAACTTTTATCTGTATGAGTTTCATGTACGGCAGGACAAACATCTACCAGTAATTAGCAAACATCTGTTCTTCGTATTATTCTGTAAAGTAACCTCCTCCCCTTGAAAGCCCCAGACCCTTATTCCATTCCTTAATCAAGGACAATCAGCATATTAACCTCAACTGTCTGACTTGCTCTTCTGTCCCATTTTTTTTTTCTAATAGGGCTCCTGTACATACAAATTAAAAATTTTGCTTTTCTCTTCTTAATCTGCTTTATGTCAATTTAATTATTAGACCAGCCAAAGAACCTATAAGAGCAGAAAGAAAATTTTCCTCCCCAACAATATATATATAGCAGATAGCACACTCACAAGATAAATAGGAATATAGATAGATAGATACATACATACATAGAAGCAATATAACTGAGAGGCAAAGTGGTGTAGTGTAGTGGTCCCACCCTTTTTGGCACCAAGGACCAATTTCATAGAAGACAGTTTTTTCCACAGACTGGGTTGGGAGTGGGGGTTTCAGGATGATTCAAGGGCATTACATTTATTGTGCACTTCATTTCTATTATTATTATATTGTAATATGTAATGAAATAATTATAAAATCACCTTCTCAGCTCTACTTCAGATCATCAGGCATTAGATTCTCATAAGGAGCGCACAACCTAGAACCCGCACATGCACAGTTCACAATACTGTTTGTGCTCCTTTGAGAATAGGATGCTGCGGCTGATCTGACAAGAGGCGGAGCTCAGGCGGTAATATGGGCGATGGGGCGTGGCTGTAAATACAGATGGAGCTTCGCTTGCTTGTTCGCTGCTCACCGTCTGTTGTGCAGCCCAGTTCCCCACAAGCCATGGATCAGGACCTCTGATATAGTAAGGGCACAGATTTGAGCCAAACTGCTTGCATGTGAATCACAGCTTTACAGCTTTATAGCTATGTGACCTTGGACAACTTAACCTTTGAGCATCTGTTTTCTTATTGTAAATCAGATATAATATGTTTATGACACAGGAGCATTATGATGCATAAATGAGTTAATCCTCGTGAAGTGCTTATCTCAATGCCTGGCAAATGTATGTGCTCTATGAATGTCTGCCAATACTATAGTTATAAAACTCACAACAAATATCATACATACACGAATACATAGATAATATACATATGTACCATACTCAAAAGTATTTATGACCAGATACCTGCTTTCTAGGAGGTTAAATCTAGTTAGAAAAGAGATGGTATAAAAACAGAGGCATTAAAGTAAGAAAGCTAAACTAAAAAATAATGGTATCAACCGTTAAACACGGTGGACTGAATTCTTGCATTTATTGCTGCACCCTCCCAAAACTCCATTAAAATGAATGTAAAGTGTTTATAAAAGATTATTAACCAACAAGGACAAAGATGAATGGAAGAAGAGACAAGGTATCTGTGTAAGTGGAAAATAATAAGAACAGGTCAGCTTTTGCTGCAGAACTCCAGGAATATCCCAAAATTAAATATACTAGTTACAAACAGCCAACAGATACATCAAAAAATGCTCCACATCACTAGCAATTAGGGAAATGCAAATTAAAACCACAATGAGATAGCACCTCACACCTGTTAGAATGGCTATAATCAACAAGACAAGAGATAACAAGTGCTGGAGAGGCTGTGGACAAAAAGGAACCCTCATACACTGCTGGTGGGAATGTAAACTGGTACAACCACTATGGAAGGCTGTATGGAGATTCCTCAAAAAGTTAGGAATAGAATTACTATATGACCCAGCAACCCAGAAAACCTGAAAATCTTAATTTGTGAAGATATATGTACCCCAATGTTTATCGCAGCACTCTTTACAATGGCCAAGTCATGGAAACAACTGACGTGCCCTTTGAGAGATGACTGGATAAAGAAGTTGTGGTACATTTACACAATGGAATGCTACTCAGCAACAAGAAAAGATGAAATACAGCAATTTGTGACCTTGAAAACTTCTTATTAATCAAAATAAGTCAGACTGAAAGAATCAAGGAACATATGACCTCACTTATAGGTGGAATATAAAACTGAAAGTAACAAAGACAAAAACTCACTGACACTGTCAGTGGGGTGGGGGGTGGGAGGGATGACTGGTGGGGGGCATGGGGAGGGGGCATCAAATGTAAAAAAAGAAATAGTAAAATAAACTAAAACAAACAAACAAACAAACAAACAACATACTAGGGAAGAGAGAACTGGCTAAAAGTATGCAGAAGGAGCATTGGAGGCTCCCCTTTTTCCTCCCTAATTCTTGAAAGACAGGTGATTAGACCTTTCCTCGTTAGCCCCCTAGCCACCCAATCCCCACCCCAGGAAACACATGTAGACCTGAAAAATAAGATAGAACCAGAGAAAGCTGGGAAAATGGAACCGGAGAAGTTGTGGACTTAGCAGTAGGCTGGGTGAAATGAAAACTGAAAACAGGGATTAAATGTCTATATACTGAACCCTGAGCTTTCTAATTCTCTGTATATTCAATCTTACCCTCAGCACCCAGAATCCTGCCCCAGGCTTGTACCCACAGGTGGGAACTTGTAGGATCCTGCATTCATAAAATAAAATGGACCATAATGCTGTTTAGAAGCCCTCCAATGAGGGACACACACTAAACTGCTTCCATTAGTCTTTTAGTACCTTGCTTTCAAATATGAATGGAGAGCCAGGCTTCACCAGCTACTGTGGGTGTGGAGTGAAGCCTCTACCATGTACGAGACAACAATAATAAAGAAACTTATGTAAAATAGAACCAATGCAAGGAGTAGAAAAAACTTAGAATAAGTATAAATATTCTCAGAATATAAATAGCAGAAGGTGAGCAGCAAGTGGGAGCAAAGCTTTATCTGTATTTACAGCCTCTCCTCATTGCTTAAATTGCCACCTAAACTCCACCTCCTCTCAGATTAGCAGTGGGATTGGATTCTCAAAGGAGTGCAAACCCCTATTTTTGTGAAGCAGGGTTTGCTGTAGTAATAGTAACCAAAACAAGATCACGGTGGAGTAGTGTGGACATAGCAACACACTTTGGGAGTCACTGTCTCCCATCACCCCCAGAGGGGACTGTCTAGTTGCAGGAAAGCAAGCCCAGGGCTCCCATTGATTCTGCATTATGGTGAGTTGTAGAATTATTTCATGATACATTACAAATGTAATGGTAACAGAAATAAAGTGCACAATAAATGTAATGCACGTGAATCAACATCCCGAAATGTACTGGAATCATCGTCCTGAAACAACCCCCTTTCCCCCAGCTCCGTGAAAAAATTGTCTTCCATGAAACTGGCCTCTGGGGCCAAAAAGGTTGGTGACCGCTGTGCTAACTGGCACTTATTGAGGCTAAGCTCCTATCCTGCCACAGAAACTAGGAGATGGGGAGCTATTTTGCTTGATGATTACGTTTCAGAGGGATGGCTCCCGGGTCCTTGAGAAAGATACTTCTGGATTATAAACCTGGCAAGAGGCTGAGACTAGACTTATATCCCAAAGGGTCAGAAAAAAATTTTTTTTTTTCACAAGACACTGCAAGTTTTTTAAAGTAAATGCTCTAAGAAAATGGAGGTCAGGGGCCTGTAGTCAGGGAGAACTCACCTGAAGTTTAGTCAAGCTGAAGAGGACGTTAAGGCTGTCTTGGTCAATTTAATTATGAAAACTTAACTCCCTTTATTATAAATAAAGTGAAAAGAGCATGGCATTTGGAGTAAAATAGATAAGGGGTTCGAATTCTGGATCTTTATCACATCAGCTGTCTGAATTCCTGTTCAGTTGTAGTAAAAACAAATAATGGTAAATTCAATTAGATAATATATGTAGAGTGTTTAGCACAGATTCAGAGATATAGTAAAAGTTTAATAAATGTTAGGCCTTACTATTATTAAGGTGAGATTGAAATTCAGATTCAGCAAAAGTTTCTAGTGTCTTCTGATATGATGCACTGAAAATAACACAATTTTGCCTTTGAGGTATTTCTGCCAATAATGCACAATTTGAATCTAATCATGAGAAAACATCAAACTAAACCAAATTGAGGAATATTTCCCAAAATATCTGACCTGTACTCTTAAAATTTATTTGTCATCACAGAAAAAAGCCCGAGGAACTGTTTCAGATTATAGGAACCTAAAGAGATATGAGAGAGCAAATACAGCATATAATCTGGGATTCTCTTTTGCAGTAAAGGACATTATTGTGACAACTGGTAAAATCTGAAAACAAATCTGTAGATTAGCTAATAGTATTTAAAATTTTTAAAAATTGAACCAATGCTAATTTTCTGATTTGAATAAATTTTATGGTAATTATATAAGAGAATGAGCTTTTTTAAAGGAAATACAGTATATACTGAGTATTTGGGGGTAAAAAGAACATCATGTCTGCAACCTATTTGAGAGAGAGAGAGAGAGAGAGAGAAGGGTAGAGGAATATATAGGGCAAACATGGTGAAATGTTAACATCGGGGACTATTGATGAAGAATATACAAGAATTCTTTATACTATTTGTGGTGATAGGACTATATCTCTTACCACCAAAAGATGTCAATATCCTAATCCTAAACCTATAAATATGTTGACTAACATAGCAAAATGAACTTTGCAGTTATGACTAAGTTAAGGGTCTTCAGATGGGAAGATTATTCTGAATTATCCAGGTAGGCTAAATTTAATCTTGGACATCCTTAAAAGTGAAAGAGGGAGGCAGAACAATTGGAGGTAGAGAGAGATTTGAAGGTGCTACAGGGCTGGCTTTGAAGGTGTAGGAGGAAGCCATGAGCCAATTAATGAGGGAGGCTTCACGAAGCTACAGAAGGTAAGGAAGCAGGTTCTGCTTTAGAGACTCCGGAAGGAACACAGCCCTGCCTATGCCTTGATTTCAGCGTGATGAGACTAAATTTGTGGTTATTTGTAGGAAACTAATACACTATTCTTGCAACTTTTCTGCTGTCTGGAATTATTTCAAAATATGTTTAAAAAAGGGTTCTGGTAGATGTTTCTTAAGAAGAGAGTAATCTTTTAGCTGTTTTGGTCTAAATGTTCAGCTGTGGGATTTTAGTTAAAATTGTAGAATAGTCATAAAAACTAAAAGGTAATTAATTATATTAGAATCTCAGTAGGCTACCCAATAAAAGTCTACATTGACATGTAGCACTGAGCATGTTTTATAACTATTTTTAACTTATTTTAATTAAAAGCCAGCATGCCAAAGATTATGGACAATGAATATTAGCATTCTAATTAGCATATCAGAGGTATTTATAATTATCTCCTTATACATTTTCTCTTTCAAACAGAAAGCAATTGGGATGAAGTTACATTTTGTTATTACCAAATTCCTTCTCCCTCTTCTTGCAACCAAAATCTATTATTATTATTATTATTGTCAATCATTTGAAGCTTTTTTTTCAGGCTCAATTAAAACAGAGAGTAATCTCTTACCCTCTGTCTTCAACCTAACAGGGAAATCAGATGGTCAAAAGCACACAGGTGAATACTAAAGAGAAAAACAGACACAAGGATAAAATTATTATTTCAATGTGGTAAAACTGTAATGACTCAGAAGTCGAGGGTAAGTTGTTGGTAATAACTGGACAGGGCTTCTTTAAAATGTTTGCCTTAACCTGTGACTTGAAATAGATGAATAGTATGCTTTAGCATCTAATAACATGGTAAATTGGTGAAATTTATATAGGCCTGCAAAAAGGCTGAGAGGTCACTAAAAGAATTAAGTTGAGAAGACAAGGTTAGCTGATTCTAGGGTTTTATAGGCATATATCCAAAGATTAAAGCAAATGTAGAGTGGTATTAATACCAAAAGGGACTTAGAAGCTAGAATGAGTTTTGAGGTCAATGAGAATTTAAATCCTAGAGGTTTTTTTTCAGCTTCTGAAATCATACGAATGTATTGACTGCATTGGGCAACTGCATTTACAGTAATGGTCTAAATGGTTTGCCATTTTGCTGTTACTTCCCAGAGTCACAGCTAATTACCTATTAATTACAGGGACTTGAAATAAAAGCATTTACCAAATCAGTTGTGCAGAGTAGCAGACAAGAGAAACAGGCTACTTCTTCCTTAACGTGCACTTAGACTTTATGGTGTTCAAACCTGGACAGGTTCTCAACCGTGTGAGAGACCTCTGAAAATAACCTTGGCCCTGAAAAACAAATGTGAGGAGGAACATTTCAGCTTTCCATGGGGATGTTTGCGTCTTTGTTGGTTTAGGCTAGACCCTTGATATTATTTAACATGGTTTATTGTACATAATTAGATTCTAATTTCTGGAGAGAGAGACATTTATTTTCAGCACTGAATTGGTAATTTGAGTGAGGGTAGTTTTAGTTTTAAATCCAGCCTGAGCGTTATTCATGCTGTATACTAACATACTTCAGAGGTAATTGTTTCTACTGCTTTTTAGGACACAGCTTGATGAATAAAATAAATTTGGAATAGGAGACACACAAAATGCAGAAATATAGACCATTAAAAAGCTTATAAACCCACAACAAATACTTTAATTACATTGGATGAATGTAAATCATGAATGCTGAGCAGCTGGGTGCTATGAAAATGTAAATGCAAGCTAATCAGGGGGAGTAGAATAAAGCTGGAAACAGTATAAATCAAAATACCCACTGGTGAAAGCAGAGGGGCTGCCATCAGGCATTTTATATCACCACACACTGGACTTTCCAGTACATATAGACACATACATATAAGATAATAGCAAGAATTTGGATTGATCATCAACCTTAAAATGGCTATGTGGATTCTTATTTCCATAATGAGCTTCCTCAAAATGTGTGCCTGATTTAATTTTTATGAAGCCACTAAGCCACCCTAGCTATTTTAATGATTTGGCTGAACCTAAAATTAAAAAATTGGGTTTTCCTGGTGGTACTCTTAACTGTGTGGAGTGAACAAAGAAAGGAAGGAGGAAAGTTTCACAATATTCTTTACCTTCTTAGTACATCTATAGTAATGCTAGTCATAAGGGTAATCTAAATAAAAGATACCGAAATCCTTGGTTAGTCTCACCTGTATCATTTTAACCTTCAAAACAACTACTAGTTCTTCAAACTCCAAATGAGACCTTTCCTATGACCCTCCTCTCCTATCCTGGCCCTTTCCTTGGCTTTATGAATGTAAACCTTCACCTTCCATCAACACAAAAATCCATTTCCTCTACCTGTTTTCCTGTCGCAACCTAAGACCCTCCCTACTAGCAGCTCTTCAGCCCTGGCTGAACTATATAACAAGCTACAATAAAAACAAATAGCAAAACTTGTTATATTTCTGCCTTACAACATTCATTGCAACAAGAATCTCTCCTGTATTTCTGCAGTATTTATACTGCCTGGTGATTCCCAAACCTGGCTGTATGTTAGAATTACCTGGGGGGACTTTTAAAACTACAGATGCTTCTACCCCTTCTGTTATTAATTGGTTGGTTGTAGGACTTGGGAATCACGCATATGAGGGCTGTCCAGAAAAAATCCAGCCATTGTCAATATAACAAGACTGGTTACATGGCTGGAGATTTGTCGAACAGTCCTCATATATATTTTTAAAAACTTCCTATGTGACTGTCCTGTGCCCCAGAGTTGGGGAAATTGCTTTTGGTCTTGTGTCTTACGAAAAGTATCTTATTTATGAAAAGTATCTGTTTGCAGAGCATTTCAGAAAAAAGCAACTTCATCTTTATTCTAATTTGCTATTCCCAGGAAAGAAACTTTTATCTCTGCCCTTAACACCCAGTTCTTTATCTTTGCTTGTGATTCTGGCAGATAAGCTTGGTCTCCTATTCCTAAAATGACTGTGTGTGTGGTGGTGTTTTTTGTTTTGTTTTGTTTTGTTTTGTGCTAAGCCCCATTACAGCTCAGTACCTAGAGACACAGCAACAGATGGCTTGATATCTAGCTATTACAGGTCATTCCTACTAAATCCATTTTAGGACCAGCAGATACCTACTTCCATAATGGTCTTAGGGACATTGCTTCCCTTAAGTCACTTTGCTCATATCTTTTCCTGAGCACAAGATGTACCCCAAGTATAAGACAACCCCTACTTTTCTAACCTAACATTAAGAAACCAATACACAGGTTATTTATTTATTTGTTTTAGATTAGTCTATGCCTTTATTGCTGGGCGGGCTACTTGAGGGGCATGAAGTGGGAGGAGTGGGTGGCCCCAATGCCAGGCCGGCCATGCTTCACTGGCTTGTAGGTGATGTAGAATTTGCCCAGGTAGTGGCCAATCATCTCAGGCTTGATTTCCACCTGGTTGAAGGTCTTGCCATTGTAGACACCCACCATGCTGCCCACCATCTCCAGCAGGATGATCCTGTCTCGCAGGTGTGTTTTTACCACCTCTGGCTTTTCCGTGGGCAGGGCTTCCTTCTTGGCCTTAGGTAGGCACTTCAGCAGCAAGTGCTGCTTCCTTTGGAGGCCCCAGTTCAGCCGCTGCCACTGCCGGGCACTGTACAGCTGCATTAGCTGCTCATATGACATGTCCAGAAGCTGGTCAAGGTCCACACCGCGGTAGGTAAACTTGCAGAAGGTCCGCTTCTTCTTCTGCTCTACTGCCGTCATCTTGTTTCTTCAAAAAGCACATAGGTTATTTCTGTGTATGTATAGGACTCAATTTTTGGTCTAACAAATTTTAGACAACAATATCATCTTATACATGGAAAAATAAGGTAAATGCTAATAAACATAGAAGATTCGAAGAGATTTTTTATCTCTCTTTCCTTTCAGAGTCGTGACCATTAGTACATCAAAGTTCTTATTAATAAGCAGCTAAATGCCTAATACCTCCCTAAATACTATGCTTCTATTCAATTTTGTTGGATTGAGAATCTTAGTATAAGGTTATTCTGAGGTCTTGGGCTTATTAGTTTGAATTTAAGTGTTCATTTAACATTGTAATATAATAATAATATGGATCACAAATTTCTAGAAGGCAAACCTTGGATCCCATCTGGCATGCAAACTCAAGAGGACCCAGTGACTGTACAACTTGGGTACAGAAGGTGGAAGAACAGAAACTGGCCTTTATAGTTGGGGGCCATGGATGCTGATGGAATACCCTGAACTCTGACCAGTCAGACGTCACTCATCTTATAGGATGGAGCCTGGAAGTGCTGATCACGTTATCAGCAGAAGTTTTCAACTCTGTGAACAAAGATCAAAACGTGAATGAAAGAGGAATCTTTTGACTTAACTATGGTGGAAAGCCAGGGTACCCATTTTGAAAGATAATGAAACATTTAGCACACTTGAACATGTAGTTCGTATTTTTGTCAAAGAATGTAGAAGAGTTGATAAAGTGGTAAAAGTATCCCTTGAGCGCAAGATATGAGACTTAAAAGTCGTAATAAATTCATTTCAAAACATACCTTAATATTATCAGTGATATTTCAGTTTGATCAACTGGGACCTAAAGATTCTAAGAAATTTAATTCTGGGGCCAATGTGGGAGGGACCACAGGGAAGAAGCAGATGGGGCTCTACTAGGGGTTGTCCAATGTTTTGGCTTCCCTGGGCCACATTGGAATAAGAATTGTCTTGGGCCACATATAAAATACACTAACACTAATGATAGCTGATGAGCTTAAAAAAAAAACCACACACACACACACACAAGCAAATCTCATAATGTTTTAAGAAAGTTTACAAATTTATGTTGGGCCTCATTCAAAGCTGTCCTGGGCTGCATGTGGCTCACCACAAGCCACAGGTTGGACAAGCTTGCTCTAGATCAGGCATGTCCAACCTTCAGCCAAGAAAGGCTTTGAATGCCAGCCAACACAAATTCTAAAGCATTATGAGTTTTTTTGGTAACTCTTTTCTTTTTTTCCCCCTCCTCTTTTGCTCCTCAGCTATTTAGTGTTAGTGGATTTTATGTGTAATCCAAGACAATTCTTCTTCCATTGTGGCCCAGGGAAGCCAAAAGTTTAGACACTGCTGTTCTAGACCCTTAACCTTCTATTTTAATTAGAGTTTTTCAAACTTTAACTTTAATTAAGATCTATTCTAAACATTAAGGTGCCATTTAAAAGGATTTAAGAAGACCTTCATTGAAGAATGACCAGGTTAACTACCAAGAAAATTAGAGAATGAATCATCATACTAGGAACTGAAGAAGACCTTGAGGAATTTGCAATGCATGCCAAACATTGTTCAATAGCAACACACTGCAATATCACTCTGCTTCAGTAAGGAGAGTACCACTTAAGTCAGGACACAATAAAGAGTCATGACAGAAGGTCTCCTGATTTGCCAGAACCTCATTTCTTTCTGATTGAGGAACTAAGGGGAACTTTTAGCTAGATTAAATCCTGGGAGGGTCAATTTATATCTCTGTTAATAAAAAGAAACTTTAACAAACTAGGCTCCCTCTGTCTAGAAATCCTTTCTTCCTTTGGTTTACCATTTTGGCTTCTATCCTTCCTGCTACATTAAGATGAGCCACTGCACAGCTTTAAGATATAAGTTTTCTAAGTGACATTAGTGGGGCATCACCTACATCAAGGATCAGCAAACTTATTTTTATAAAAGGCCAGATAGTAATTTTTTTTAGTTTTGTAGGCCACATGGTTGCTATAGCAACTACTCAATTCTATAGTAATAGAGTGAAATAAGCCATACACGATATGTAAGAGAGTGGGCAAAGCAGCATTTGGCCCATGACCTGTGGTTTGCTGACTTCTGATATGCATAAAAGCACTGTTTTGTTCATTAAACTTTTCCATTTTATAATCCAGTAGTTACTTAGCTGGCACCATTATTTTATAGAGTAACATGCCTCACAAATCCATATATTTCTAACTGGCTTACTGTTAGCAAACTTAGACATGCCAGTAATGCTACTTATAGCATGCCATAGATAAGGGTTTTCCACCAATAATTATCACCAGGAAATATGACCAGCATTTTTGCAAAAATATTTGACCATGACATTTCTCTCTTCTTCTTCCTTTACCTGTCCCTCCTTTGCCATTTTCTACTTTTCTTAACTTTCTCCCTCCCCCAGTTGTCCCCAGAATAAAAAGAATAGATGAAATACGAGCTTATTACTAACCATTTTCTTCCCATCCTACTATAGTATGAGCTTTGTGAGAAGAGTGGTCTATACTTACTTTTTGCTGATGTCGTGTTAGCTAAGACTGTGGGCAGAAAAGGCAAATTTACACCTGGAATATTTGTCAGTTTCACTCAGAATGTATCCCTGCTTCTTCCAGAGTAGAAGGGCTATAATATAATCAACTTCCTAATCAGTCATTGGTTGGCCTCCTTGAGGGATGGTACCATATTGGAAGATCAGAGATAGGTTCTGTTGTTAACAGGTTAAACAACTGGCAATTACAATAGATAAATCATCTTTGGTGAGTGGGAGTCCATTCTATCTGGCCTGTGGCATCTCTATTCATGCATCCAGTTTGTTGGTACTGGAGTGACTGGTGGCAGAGGATGGCTGACATCAACTGTTCAAGCCATTCTTCTGACTACTTGGCTGTTCATTGCCTCTTCCATTGTGGTATTCATTACGACACCATGGAAGAGCACTTTATTATTGATGAACTCCCCCCTTATTTAACTTTATGTTCTGTCCTAGTTAATCTATCAATCTCAGGATTCAATCTCATTATAGGCTTTCTCAGCTCCTGGTTATATGCAACTTAGGATGGGCAACTTCCTCAGATACAGTCCCTTTCTTATCTTAGCCAGCCCAGTGCTTCCCTAGCTAGGTATTGTTATAACCTAACACTAGTTATTGATTTGGTGGCAAAGAAATGAGGTAGATATAGATCTTGGGTTGGGCTGTGTGTGCATGTTTTCCTGAAAAGGCAGAGGTTTTTCATCATTTTCAAAGAAGAGAGGGATGCTAGCCTCTAAGGGGGAGGAGTGACCACTTCTGCAGCCTTGGAGGGTTGAGGGGAACTTGAGAATTCAAGATATTTGAGTGCATTAACTAGATATTCATTTCCCAAATCTCAGGGCCCCACAAAATTCCCAGCCAGTGCCTTGATGTTGGCATCACAGACTTGCCATGGATGGGAACTTAACTTTTCCCATAGAACTACTATCTTTATAATTAATTCTAACCTGATCCAACAACTATCTGCCTATAAGTAAGAAGAAATTAGTCCTTTTATCAGCTGCTAAGGAGACCTTCTGATTTTAACACTTTGTCTTAAATTAGTGATTAATCACTGCAAGACTTCATTTTCTCCAGTGAATAAATGCCACCAGCAACAGTAGCCCAACTCATTGTCCTTATTATGATTACTTACTCTGAATCCCTTGAATACTTGAGACATTGAACCTTCTAGCATGTTTCCTGCCACAGCTGTACAATTTGAAATTACCACTAGGGCAATTTTTAACAATTGAATCAGTACAACATGTGATCAGACTAATATCAGTGATGAGAACTCTTGCCAGACTTACCAGTTGATTGGTAGATAACCGAGTTTCAAAATTCTGTTTCCCAGCTCATCAGCTGTCTCATGTCCTCAGTTAGGTTTTCAAGCAAACACATTGTAAGATGGATAGTTACACACAGGAGGTTTATTAGGGAATGCTTTTGGCAAACAATACTTGTGAGGGAATGAAGAAATTAGGATTGAAAGAAGTTGGACTGCAAAGGAATTGTAACTAATCCTCAGCTCTTCCCATGGCAGGACTCAGGCACTAGATAGCTGTAGAGGGACAGGCCTTTGTATCTCTGCACTAACCAGTAGTCATTAGATATAAGTTGCCCTTGGGAAGGAAATATAACCTTAAGTAGGACAGCTCCCTTTGAGTGAAGAAAATTCCTGGTTGGAGGGTATTTAGCTGTGAGCTATCATTAGGCAACATCCTAGAAGTTGGAGGGAATAAGTTCCTTGATCCTGAATATGAGTCTGAACTTCGAACCAAAACATCTAATCAAGGCACTAATAGTGAATATAAAAAGGAAGGGACTTATCTGGACATAGACGCAACAGGGCTTAAACACTTGGTTTGAGGAATCAGGGAAAGGAAGGAATATGGAGTAGCATTAAATTTTTAACATGGGTGAGCAACATAAAATAGACACCATTCATAAATAAGAAAACACAGTAAGATTAGTGGTTTTTGAAGTGGGAGGGAGACAGTAGTTATATTTTGGACATTCTTAGTTACCTGTAAAGCACGTAATGGAGATTATATAATATTTAGAAGTAGAAATATAGCCATTATGACATATTATATTATAACTTGGGAATTGTAGCTATCAACTTAGTGAACAAAGTTTGTGAAGAATATATTAATATATAAAATATATGAGAGTTGTCCTGAAAGTTTTCAGTCATGTAACTGTTCTTGTTATGTTGACAATGGCTGGATTTTTTTTCTGATAGTCTTTGCCTATCAGAAAGAAGAAATAAAGGCCAAAGGTGGAATCTAAAAGATTTAAAATGCAGATAATAAAGACAGTAAAACTGTTCTAAGATCAGTGACAACCTCCTATTGATGGATCTAATAAACATTTTAAAGTTCTTTTTTTTTTTTTGATGCCAGAATGGCTTACCACACTTGCCACATCTGGATGGACCCAGGGCTCCCTATAAACAAGAGGCAGATGCTACATACTGGAGCTTGAGGCCAGAAGATTCATATCATAGACACATTTAAATTATACAAGTTTGGTCTTCCTTTTTTCTTTCCTTCCCTTCATACACAGTTTATTCCTAAACACATTAAATGGGGCAAGGCATGCTGGGCCTCTTTGCCTGGGGCAGGGAGGAGTTATAGTGATCCGTGTACAGAATTTAAATCTGATTAAGGTGAGAAGAATGTCATTATAGGAAGGTAGCACAGTGTAGGGTGTCAGAGCCCAAGCAAAGCAGGGAGAGCATCCATGCTTGGCAGTGGTCCTGCACTAAGTATTGGGTACCAACTAGGGTGAAAAGGGTACTTTCTTCAGGGAAAATGGTTTTGCTAATTATCAAATATACAGTAATGTGATTGTGTATATGCATGTGTTAATCATATTTCACCTTCACGTCACATTTGATGCTATTGATAGTTGTCATACTTGAAACGTTTTCTTTGCTTGGCTTGTATGACAGCTTTTCTTCCTAATTCTTCTGTTTCCTTCATAAACCCTGCAGATTTCTATTCTACCTACTCTTCTTTAAATGATGGTTTAAATCTCAACCTTCTACTTTTCTCATTCTGACTATCATCTCTAAATGATTTTGTCAACGACCACCTATATGCCGATGATTTTCAAGACCTATGTATACCAGTTAGCATTCCCCACGCTGGTTTGAAAAAATGAGGGTATAATTAAATAAATGTAAAACCTATGGAACCTTCCTCTCCTGATTTCCAGAACTAGATATCTTAAACAACTATTTCAAGCATCTTGTTGGGAGGATGCTTCCAAGATTATGCAACTCATCATTGTCATCTCCAAACTGCTACTTCTTTATTTTTGCCCTTCTATTCTATTAGATGGTACCAATCTTTACCCAACTCCCAAAGCCAGAAGCTATGAAAGTCATGACTATGCCCTCTTCTTTTCTTTCATACTTAATCAGTCACTAGGTCCTATTGATTCTACTTTTTATATGCCTTTTGAACTTATCCCATCTCTATTTTTCTTCTCTATTTCTATTTCTACACCTCATTGCAGACTCCTTTCATTTCTTACTGAGATTATTGCAAATGATATCTCTTTCTCAATCTTATTTCCTCTGATTTATTCTTTATACTGCTTCTTGTTAGCTTTTTAAAAAAAGATTAATTTTATTGTTTTGAGAGAAGGTGAGAGAGAGAGAGAGAGAGACAGAGACAGAGACAGAGAGAGAGAAGGGCCCAGAGCAGTCTCTATAGTTGTGCATCATTAGTTGTGATATAGTTTCATTCCACACAGTTGGGTGTGGGGCTATGTGGCTGGAAACAGAACTGGAGACCTACTGCATGGGAGGTGAGAACCTTCACCACCATCCTGGTAGTTACTAGCTGTGCCACAGTTCAGCATATGGGTTTGCAGAGGTCGGGGCCAGAATTAAATCCCCAGACCTCACAGTGCAAGGCAAACTTTCAATCTGCTGAGCTGTTCTAGCATCCCCATTTTTGTTACCCTTTTAACTAAAAATATCATACCATTCTCCTGCTCAAAATTCTTCAGTGGGTTTCCATTACCTAAATGAAACATCCACGCTTCCTAGCATTACCTGCATGATTCTTTGTCATCTCACCCCTCACGATCTTATACTCAGCTCCAGTAACACTACATGTTTATATTTGAATGTGATGACTTAAAACAGGTTTTTACTGAGGTGAACCTGAGTTCTACCAGGTTTTCATTTTTTTTTTAATAAGATAATTGTCTTCATTTTGTAAAATTTTTTTTTCTTGAAACAAACGTAAAAAGTGCACAGAACAATTAATATGCTGCAGTCAATGAGTGAAATAATCAGAATTGTATTCTAGGAGCAAGAAATGAAACATACAATGATTACAAACTTTCCAATCTCATGGAATTTAATCTTGTTAACTTGATTCTATAAATAAGAAAGCAAAAACCATTCAAATAATTTTTATCAAATAAAATAGGCAGTTACTACTTCTGTGTAAAAATGGTAGGGAGAGGTAGGAATATAGGATTGAGGCATCTCCCCAGTCCTCTTTGTGGTCCAGATGAATTTAAAAATAAAAAATCCTCTTTGGAATATTATCTCCTCCTCTGGCATATGTCCTGCTTCTTAATACATGACATATTATGGCTTAAAGTAAAAAAAAATAAGTGATTCAATCACATGTCTTACAGACAACATAGGAAGACAGTATATTGAAAGTTTGTAATCCCTTTACATTATTAAAATTACATTATAATTCTTGGCCATTACATGGCATTATCAATATTTCAGTAAAAAATATTAGGAATAAAATTAATTCATTTCTGAGTCTTTGAGCTTATTTTCATGTGCCCATACCTAGTCATTTTCAATGGATGGCTACCTGACCACTTCTGCTTATAGGAAGGCCACAAGGAAGCAGAATTTGAGGATCTAAGTATACCTTCCCCATCATTTTGTGGGCACCTTTTTGCAAATTTTGAAACTGTTTTTATAGAATTATGTTTATTTTCTTAAGTGGTGGGATATTATCGTGCATTGAAAGCTACTTGCTCCTCAGGGTGTAGGCTCATTTCTTTGTCCTTTATAGAACATATGACATTGCCTTGAGCATAGTAGATAAATAAATAAATACTTGTAGATTCAAGTTTAATTATGTTTCATGTTGTTCTACAGGAGAGGCTTGACATTTGGAGTTTTAAGTATGCAGAGCTAATTCTTCTATCAGGGCATTTTTATTATTCCCATCTCTGTGGATGCAGAGGAAATGTAACAGCATATTTGATATCTTTACAATTTCTCTTTAAGCCTAACATTAGAATTCACTGACTGTATTGTCAAAAAGTTCTGTCTTTATTGATAACTTGACAAGCTGCATGAAATCAAAGAAATAGAATGAGGAAATAGGATTTGAAGGAGCCCACTCAAAGAAAATATCTATTCAAACAAGCACCCATATTACCTAAGCAATGATACTGAAATAGTGCATCGACTTACATAACAAGACATAGATGATGATAATTGAGGACCAGTGGTTCAGGAGAATGTGTCTGACTATTCTGTGCCCATAGATACATCCAAGGTGCTGATTAGGCTTCATGAAAGACAGCCATTCTCCTTGTATCTTTTTTAACCTTAATTATGCTTCTTCAACTTGCATTTTCACTGTATTTGACTAGACAATGACAATCTATGCACATTTCCAAAAAATGTGCAATTTCCATAGGAATTGAAAGTGCACTTGTAAATTTGAAGTTCAGTTTCTTGCTGATCACTTGATACTTTATTTCCCACATAGACTTAAAGTGCCCCACCTGCTTATAGAGCTGGGAACGAGTATGCTAAGACAAAATGCCCCTCTTTTCTTTGTAAGAAAGTGCCCCATTACCAGGAAAGATACCGTTAAAACTTTTATAACTTTTTGTTCTTTTATTTAAATGACCTCTCTAAGATGAGTTTTTCTTAAGTTTTATGATCTGTACTTTGAAGGATTGTGTGTAGTTACTTAATACTAAATTAAAACATGACAGGATTTTTAAAAGAACATAGCTTATTAAGGTGAGTCGTTTAAAAAAATCATATTTCAGGGAATGTTGGATAGCTCAGCAGGTTGTGTGCTTGCCTTGTAATTGCAAGGTCTGGAGATCGAATCCTGGTCCCAGCCCATGCAAACCCACATCCTAAACTTCTGTATAACTATTAACTGCCAGGAAGGTGGTGAAGGTTTTCACCTCCCATGCAGGAGGCCCTGAGTTTGGTTCTGCCCTGCATGACTCCATATCCACCTGTGTCGAATGAAGCTATGCCACAACTAATCATGTGCAACTATGGAGACTGCTCTGGGTCCTTTCCCTTCTCTCTCTCTCTCTCTCTCTCTCTGACCTTCTCTTGAAAACAACAAAATAAATCTTATAAAAAATTATATTTTGGAGAACATATATTAACACTAAATTCTCTAGAATAGCTGTCTAAGAGAAAATGAGATCTAAACCCTCCAGGTTTCTTATATATTATTTTGCCTATAAACAGCCATTCCCTTTCACCATAACATCACCACCTTCTGTTATCCCGTCCTCTCCTTACTAGAACATATCGGGTTTAAGATAAGAAGTATTTATTAGTAAAAGAAAAATGCCCACTTCACCCTAAACAAAGTAAATCAAATGTCATAAATACCATTGCTTGAAATATTTGACTTAGAAAATATAGCATGGTTT
>PVKE010028029.1:0-21117 GCA_004027555.1 Craseonycteris thonglongyai | reverse complement strand
TAAACAAAAAGTGAGCATTGAGGACCGCACTATGATTGCTGGACTTTTTTTTTTTTTTTTTAACATTTCAGCACACGACTAAGCCACAGTAATAAAGAAAACCTTACAGGAAGAATAATTAAGGGTCACAAAAGCCAAGGGAAAATATCATTGTCATTATTTTTTAATAAAGGAAGAGCGAGGCTGATGAGCAGAGGACCTGTTGCTCTTTTGTTAGGAATGCACACATCTGGTGAGGACTGCATTTGTCCCCTGCACTGCTGGCCTGGAATTAGACTCCTCTGTGGAATTTAGTGTTTATACCCAACTAGTTTACCATCTTTTACAGATTTAAGCGAAATAAAATGAAAGCACTTAAGGAACAATTTAGAAAAAGAATTCAAGCAGAATCAAAGTAATATGTATTCTCAATGGAGAGATTTGAG
The DNA here is from genome assembly GCA_004027555.1 of Craseonycteris thonglongyai. Lineage (NCBI taxonomy): Eukaryota > Metazoa > Chordata > Mammalia > Chiroptera > Craseonycteridae > Craseonycteris > Craseonycteris thonglongyai. The sequence goes on along the minus strand of PVKE010028029.1, from coordinate 20,692 downwards.
TGGAATAATGGATTTTTCTGAAAGACTGTTAATATAGTTTGTTTGTTTGTTTGTTGACATTTTGAGACCCTGCTTTATTACTCACTCAAATATGGTTTGCATCCTGGCTCAACCACTTAAACATCTGACCTTCCTTTTCTGTGTGTGTGGGATAAGGATAACAAGTACCTAGCCCAGGATTTGACACATGATCGGACTTAAATGTGTCCTATTTTCTTCTTCCCCTCTGCCACTTAATTTGACCTGATTAAGAGACTGAGTAAATACAAATTTTTGTCTGCTGTTATTGATGAGCATTATCATTTTTAAGAGCCGAAAACCTACATTTCCAACATAATTTTTCTATTGACTTTCTTTTACAGTATTGATTTCCAAGCTGTTCTACCCCCTGCCCTTCTATATTTTTTATTTCCTCTTGCTTCTCTAGTTACTTTATCTTTGGGAGACCCCCTGACTTTAGTTGTCCCATGGTCCTTGAGCAATTTTGAATATCTGTTTGTATCATGTTAGGATGTATTGGAATCAAAAAAGCATTGGATCTTGGGAGACCACCCCAGTACCTTCAGTCTAATTTTGATTCTCTAGACTGCTGGTGGAGAAAATTTGGGTCTAACTCATTTTTTCTCTTACACTATCCACCACTGGCTATCTTTTTTCCCCCCAGGTCTTCACTGTTTTGTCCAAGCTCACCTCTGTACATGGTAGTCCCCAGAGGAGTAGAAAGGTAGAAAAGTGGCAACAAAGTGAAGCAGCAGTCTTAGAATTTTAAGAGAGGTGACAGACTTCTCAAATGCAGTGCTTGATTTGAGGTAGTTGATCTTAGAATGTCTGCCACTAAACTTCAACTGGCTTCTTCTCTCATGTCTTAGAAGGAAACCTGTCCCTTCTTCATTCTCTTGACAGCCTCCAACACTTACATCTTTCAGCTTATTTTAACTTTCTTGTCCTGGAATCTTTTTACAGAAATATTTTCCTTTCTGTTTTCTTTCATCATCTCCTTCTCTGTTGACTCCTTTCATTCTATGTATAAATGTATGAATGGATCTTCTAATCTGGCAATGATTGTCAAAGAGTGGTTCATATATCACTTACTTCAAGTCTGTTAGGATCATGTTAAAATTCGGACACACTTCAGGCTTACACAGCAACACCTCATATTCTCAAAGTTAACTTGCCATTTTCTAAAGTAGCCTGACATCAAATTCCATGTATTTTTCTAATCTAATATTTTCATCTTTTGTAACCCCCTTCCCACAACATGCACAGTATTAAAATCCACTAACTTTTTCTGTTCCTCTCATTACTCTTTTCTTTTATTAGCTGCTTTCCTCTTTTGTCCTTGTAAGTGTGGGAAAAGCTTGGAGTTTGGTGTCAGAGTGGGGTTTGGCTTCCAGCTTAATTGTTTACCAGCTCTGTGGTATTGGACTACTTGTTTATCTTCAGTGGGACTCTGTTTTGGAGATTTGCATGGATAGCAAGTGGCATTTTTTTATTTGGGAGCCCAAATGTAGTTGTGTTTGCTCTAAGAATCTGCTTCTCCCTGTTTGCTGGTGGGAAACTTGGAAGTTACACCATTTGCCAGGGTTGTGGCTACTGGTTGAGAGACAAAAGGTGAGCTGCCTCTTACCCATTCAGCCTCCCACACACACCCACGGTCCTTTCCTATAAGAAATCATGGTGTATTTGGCATGGCAAGTACTGGAAGAGAGAAATTTTCTCTAGTGAGCCAGAAAATGCAACAGGATTTATCTGAGATTGATAGAGATAAATGTTGGATCCACTTTACTCTCTGCCAGAAAAATATTTTTCCTTGACAGCTGGAGTGATCAAAGGTCTAAAACTGTGGATACAAGGAGATGAATGTTCTAATATTAATATTAAATGAATAGTACAGTAACATTTGAGGTCAACATGTCTACTTCCCTCTGTCTGGGAACTCCCATCCAGCCACGTGCAGACAGAGGAATTCCAATCACTGGGTTCTTCACTCCAAGGCGACAGGCAGCCATTACCTGCCTGTGAACAGCCAAGTGGGCCAAGCTTTAATAGATCTTGTCAGGAAACTGGATTCTGCCGGGTTGGGCGGTGAGAGCTAAATCACCTGTGCTGAGAAAGATTCACTGATGAACCAGTCAGAATAAATGGGGTTTTCTAGAATTATCACTGAAGAGAGGGAAGTTTCTTTTTGAATGAGAGCAATGTGATGGTCTAAATGTCACCTGTTACCAAGAAAGGGTACATACTTTGTCCTGAGCCCCAGGGTATGAAGTATAGTTATTCATGTTGTGCAAAAAATGTCACAGGACTTGCAGCTTCTGCGGAGACTCCCAAAGCAAAGATTCAGGGGAAGACTCCATGCACTGTGTGGTCCTGGACTCGGGTCAGAGAGCTTCAGCCACTGTATGAGGTTGTTCACTTTAGACAGCCCTGCTAAGGACTCATTTCACTTACATGTGTTCTGTGAGCTTTTGTGTTTCTTGTTTTCTTATTTTTATTTTGGATATGTTTATTGATTTACAAAACTTCTGTCATTGAAGCTACTCATTGATGAGGTATATTTCTAATAATACCCTTACTTTTTACAATTCTTATTTAGATTTTAACTCTTTTTCCCATTTATATTTCTCTCCCGTAAGTTTTCCTTCTTTTTTATTGTCTATTTTATCTGATAAAGATGTTTCTATATACTTTCCCTCCTCCCCTGAGTAGAACTCTCATTGATTTACCAAAATATCTCGCTAGTATAAATCAAGAGGTTCACAGTATAACAGTCTCTTCTAGATTATAAGGCTTAAGCTAAGGGAGCATGATTGTGTCTTGACAGCAAACATTATTCATTCTCTTAATTTTTAGACTTTTAGCCTGAAATCTCATCTTAAAATGAAGACAATGATATCTACCTCAGAGCATTGTAATGAAGATTAAATAAGATATACGTCTAGCACAGGAGCTAGGCATAGAAGATACTTATAAATCTAATTTTATTTCCTCTTTAATTTCTGTAAAAGTCTGAGGAACATTAGTAAATGTCTAGGTGTGAAAGGAGAAGACATGAGTTTGGTGTTAAGTTTGAGGTACTTTTATTTTTAAAAATTTTTTTAAAGGTTTATTTTATTGTTTTTGACAGAGATAGAGAGACAGAGACACAGAGAGACAGAGAGAAGGGGGAGGGCACAGAGCAGTCTCCATAGTTGTATGTGATCAGTTTTCTACATGGTTTTATTTGCCCAATTGGGCAGGTGGTGGGGAGGCTGCGCAGGGCGGGAACTGGGCTGGGGACCTCCTGCATGGGAGGCACGCCCCCTCGAGCCAGGGACCAAACTGGAGGGTGAGAACCAAATTGGGGGCCTCCTGCATGAAAAGCATACCCCAGTTCTGCATATGGATTTGCATAGGCCGGGATTTGATCCTTGGTCCCCGGGGCTACCAAGCAAGCACTTAACCCTCTGAGCCATCCCGGTTTCCCCAAGTTTGAGATACTTTAAACCATTCAAGTAAAGCTATCAAGTAGGCATCTGGAGTTAAGGGTGCAAAGCTCAGAGATGTCTGAGAAAAAGGTCTGCAACTGAAGTGAAGGGTCTTTGGCATATACTCGTAGATGCAGTTGAAGGTACAAGATTGTGTCTGGAGTCTCAGTAACAAGTGGCCCTAGTAGTGTTTGCCAATTGAAAGATTCTCAACATACAAAGGCTTTTGGGTGAGAACAAAAGAGAATGCCCAAGAAGTGGGAGAAAAAGGAAATGTGATGACATGAAGTAGATTTTTAAAAAGGAGGGGTTAAGAGTGTCTTTTTGATTGCCATGGAAGGTGAGAACTGAATATTACCTATTGGCTTTAGCTATTATACTTAATGGTCATTGTTGACATTTTCCAAGTGTTTTCTTGGAGAAATTGTGAGAATGAAAGACAGCACTCCCCACCCCTCAGAACTGACTTACCTTTCCTCTGACCTGGCAAAGTTTCCATCTTGTATTATTTCTGATGTGATCTTTTTTCTCTCTGTGGTTCATAACTATAGTTGTTTGTACGTAGCTTCATTCCCATAATAAATTATCAGTTTCCTGAAGAGGTCATGCCAAATAGCATATAAATTATACCTGGTAAGTATATCATAGTTCAGTCTTAGAATCACTGGTTCTGACAGAACAAACCATGTTTTTCTGTTCATCCATCCACTCATTTATTCACTGAACAGTTGTTTTTTCACAAGTTGCATACCATGTGCCAGGCACTCTTATAGGCTATGGGAATATAGTAATCAACAAAATATATTCCCTTTCTGCATGAAATTTACATTGTGATGGAGGTAGATGATAAAGAATAAATACATGCATATTATGAGTTCCTTTAATATTCTTAACTTATGTCTTCGTGCATGTGGGTGTGTGTGCTGTATGTGTACATATGTCATAGATGTTATTACTAGTCCGATTTTATTTATGTGAAAATAGAGGCCCCAAGCTATTCAGTAACTTTCCAGGGTCATCAGTTCATTAGAGGTGGGTCTGAGATTGAAACCCAGGTACTTTGACTCCCATATCTATGCAGTTAATCACCCCACTGCATTGCAAAGTGTTTGGCACACAGTGAGCCATTATTATTACTACTACTAGTAATGTTTTTAATAGTCATTATTCCTCAGCTTGGAGATCAATTACTTCAATTCAGGTGAGGAAACAGACATATATATGCCTAGTTGTTGGCAAAACTAAATTTAGAAGCCAAGATTGTGTGCTTCCAGTTCAATGTTTTTCCCTCATATAGTGCGTCTTCATTAAGTGAAGGAGTATGGAACGAGGAAGAGGAAAATGAGGATGGAAGGATGAAGGAGTGGGCAGAGAGAAAGAAGGAATTGTGGGAGAGATGTAGAAAGGAATTAAACCTGTTTATTTGGGGGTTTCGGTGCTACCAAACAATGTCTGATTTTTCAAGTTACTTTCTCCCTATATTCTCAAGAAAGGATATTCTTAAGATAAGGATATATCCATATACAATAATCATGTTTCATTTCAGAGCTAGCAAAACATATTTCAGGGGCTAGAAGACCCTATCTATGTAAAACTAAAAGACTATATTTTAGAAAGGATATTGTTCCTGGCTGGGATTTGTATCGGGAAGACCTTGGTTGGAAAATACATTTATCGATAGCCAAATCTTTTGAGAAGTATGTGTGTGTAATGTATATACTAGTACATACTTATATTTTTTGTTTATTTAATTTACCTTGTGCATACATTTTGGGATAGAGAATATTGAACGAATTTTGGGGGATGGGGAAGTTTTGTACTTATATGCAAGGCTGCTCTAATATCAAGCACCATAGTTAATTATCACACATACACACTAAGCAAGGGACATATGCACAAGGAATTTAAGCAGAGTTTTTTCTAAATGGCAAATAATTAGAGGGGAACAGATGCCTATGGGCAGCAAAGAATGAAATGAGGTACCAGGAATTTTAAAAGGAAGATGGAAATACATATGTAGAATGCAGTCACTTTCAAGGATATTTAAGCCTAGAGGGTGTTCTCTTCCAGGTTCTCTGTTTTTGTGGGGTTTTACATTAAATTTTGTTCTCTCTTTACCTATATTCCCCCCAAAAATAGATCATGGTAATCATTCCAAAGTGGAACAGATTTTCTTTCGAACCTCAGTTTTCGATGACTTTGTGGTTTTGCATGTCTTTCTTCTCTCTCCCCAGGGCCTTGTCCTTTCACTGGACTGCTAGGATATGACATTTCCTAACGGTGTCACTCCTCATTTATTTATTATTTATACCTCATTTACTTCCAAAAGGGTTTTTAGGTCGCTTACCAGTAGAAGACACCTATGGATGGGATTTTATTTCTCTTGATGTGCATTTTAGGATGGACAGGGCCCTCATTTAGAATAACCCTGCTGTAAGACGGGTTCTGTCCATCCACATAGCACTGATGTCAAAAGGGACACAAATCTCCAAGAACAAAGTAGAGAAGAGCTTTAGGCATTTCCCATCTCCCTGTAGAGCAGTAGTCTAAACAGCAGGGGCTCTGAGCAGAGCCAGTCAGCTACCCAGCCAAGCTGAACTATGGCACCTGATCATTATCCTCAGGTTCAAGATTTACCTGTTGTGCTCATTGTAACAAAAGAAATGAAATCTCTGTAATTATATTGGAAGGGGGAGGAGATCATGTTTAGTTCCTTTGATCTTGAGCTAGAGTAGGCTCTGCTTTTGGAAATTTAATTTGAAAGAATCCAACGTACACATCTGCTTTTTGTACTGCAATTTCTATTGAGCTTGAAAACAGAAAAATTTTAATGCAAATGTGTAGAGTCTGTTCCTTGGGGGGTGGGGGTGGGGGACATTCAAAACACAAAGTGATCCTTTCTGCTTTGCTATGGAAGATGTTAAATAAATATATTCTCAGTTTTTCTTCTAGAGTTCAGAGATGAGGGTCCTTGTTAACAAGAACTAAGCATAACAACTACAGGACAAATTGAGGAATGGAAAGATTCATGATTGCTTCAATATTGAAAGGTTTTCAAAGAACAAATTAGATGGTAAAGGGATGAGAAGCATACCGAAAAAAAGAAAAGAAAAATGAAACCAAAAACAAGTGCATCATTAAACCATTTTGAGAACATGTTTGAATTGATGGTAGGGCCCATGCAAAGAGACAAAGATTTCATTTCAACGAATTCAGTCCGTCTCATGTTCTGTAAAATTGCCTTTGCCTGTGATTGGAATGGCATGATGATTTTAGGAGGGACACGTTTTCACCCCAACTTAGCCTGTACTCTTTACTTTATTTTTATACCATTAATGAAACTGAACATAAATGACACAACTTAATCTTTAGAGTGGCTGGATTGCATGGTCTATTTTTATTAACTTTTTCTTATTCTCAGTGTAAATCTTCCAGTAAAGCCTAAGATGCATTTTGAGACATAAAATTTTTAAGCTATTTTGCAGTCATATAGTTCTTTTTGGGGTTTGAATGCTTTCCTAAACTCTCTCTCGTCTCCAAATGGGCAAAATAAATTAAAGATAGTTGAGCATGTTCAATCATTGGGTAAGCAGTCATCTCCCAAAGCTGGGGAAAGTGTCCATTTTCAATTCTTTGAGCAAATAGAATTGGATCTTATAGTATTTGTGTTCTAGCAAGAGATCTCAAAAACTTGGTTATAAATTACCTAGGCTTAAAAAGAAATTTACAATTAAAGATATAGTGACGACTCAGTAAAACCAATAGTTTTGTTCAATGTCATGTGATGAAAATTTTCAAAGGTGGTAGGTGCGCTTCTGTGGTTCTATTGTCATTCTATTGTGCATTTTATTGGTTACCTTCTTCCCTACTGAGTTCTTATGTTTGTTTTTGTTTTGTTTTGTTTTGCTTTGCTTTTTTAAGGAACAGAAAGTGCAACGCCACATAAACTTTGGCTGTGAATTAGGAATTCTGAGTTTAAAACAGGGAGCCTGTACTTAACGTGTGTCTGAGTTGACATTTCAATTGTGTGCTAGGATAAACTGTGACCCTTGCAAATGTACAATTCCATTTGGGTTCAGTGATTCCTGGATGAGCCAGTGTTATAGGGTGCCAAAGGCCACAGAAATTACTAAAGACAAAATGTGGACACAGCGTTGACTCCTCAGAAGCTTTTGATAACTAGGGTTTCATTTGAACTGGTTTGGGGGGGCCATGGCATATACTGCTACCCACATCCAATTAATTAATCTCTTAACATTTTGATCTAATTTTGACTTTGTCGATTCACATCTTTCTTCTTTACAGACAAGAAACTCAGAAACAAAATTTCCATTTCCAATAGCAAACAGTTGGGGTGCAGCAACCAAGCAGTCACCCTTAAAAATTAATGAGCTTAATGATGGTTAGAGAAGTGATTGTGATGGTGGTCTGGGAGGGAGGGGCCATTGGGATGGCAGAAGGAAGAAGGCTGGACTCCTCCTAAGTGACAATGATGTGAGCCTCTTCCTTATCTCCCCTCCCCATTCTGCCTCCCCATCCCCCCTGTTGCCACCCCTTCCATGCTCCTGTCTTCACAGGAGCCAAAGCAGATAGAAAGACAGGGCGATTATGAAGACGTCAGTTGGAGCATAGGCAGGCGAGAGGGGCGCAGCGCTCCAGATGAGGTCCGGGGGGAGCTGAGGAGGGTCACTCATGAACGACCGTGTGTGTGTGTCTGACAGACTGTGAAATGGTGCGTTGTTGCACGGCTGCGCTGCACCTGGGCCCTTCATCTGTGATTGATTGGTTTGGTCATGTGTAATGGTCCCATCTGCTCTGTGTTGTTTTTCTTTTTTTACTTATAAACACCGTTCCCAGCGGCTGAGAGAGGATGAGCTATGTTTTGTCATCTTCACTTACACTTTAGCTCAAAAAAGTGGTCAACTAGGTAAGCTCTAAAGTCTATCCAAGTAATATAGTAGGAAAGTATGGGTTTTCCCTTTTGATTGCTGTGTGTGTGTGTGTGTTGTGTGTGTGCGTGCGCGCGCGCTGTAGCTGTATGCTTGCACACCCTCCTGTGCAAGCGAGTGTGCCTGGAGTTTTCATGCTGCCTGTTAATATCTGAATAGTTCATGAACCACGGAAGACTAAAAGAATCGCAGGAATGATTTGCACAAATCTGTGTATTGTGACTCTTACTGCAGCGAGTTCTTTTTTTTTTTTTTTTTGTAACAGAGCCAATACTTAATTAAAACCGCTGACATCATGGTGTTATAATTAAGCGTGGCATTAATTAAGCTGGAATAATGATTTTTTTTTTATTAAGAACTGCTTCTATTGTATAATACCGTTATTGGCAAAAAACAAACTAATTTTAAAGCAAAAATGAATTCTCTCAAAAGGAGCCCTTTTCAACTTTCCCAAAGTCCGGCCACAGGACTGTCGTCATCAGGGTGTGTGTGTGTGTGTGTGTGTGTGTGTGTGTGTGCGCGCGCGCGTGCGCGCGCGTGTGTGTCTGTTGGGTGGTGTTGGAATGGGGGGAGAGTGGAAGTGAAATTTGTTTTTTTCACCCAAAAATGCTGATCGGCTCCTGGCATTCTGATGGCTAATTATGCATCGGAGAGCTTCGACAGCTGCATTCATCATCATAAAATGTAATAATTAATGACATTCCAACAAAGAAAAATATGCAAATGAGGACTCATTAGCATTTTCATATTCAGCTTTGATAATGCTTTTGCTGACAAGGTTGTAATTAATGAAAATTCATGTCGCAGTCAGGAGATTGGATCGGTTTCATTCCGCTCACAATTCCCAAATGCTTGCATTATGGAAAAACGGCGGCTCTGCCAACTTTTCAGGGAAGAAAAAAACACACACACACACACTAAAAGCACCAGATGCAAATTAATGGTAGGGAGTCTTTAACTCTTTCATCCACCCCCCTAAATTTCCATCATAGGAAACATGTGATGAGTTTTAACCTAAGAACTCGATTTTTTTTTTTAATAACAGTCATGAAAGTACTTTTATTTGTGATTCAAGTATGAGAATTTCTGGCAAACTTTGTTTTTAATATTAAAAAAAATATATTCCTCCACCTTTTCCTCTTTCCTTTTCCCTTTCAAGACTATTTAAATTTACATAGTAAAACATGTTAGGACAGCCAAGCCCCAGCGTGTTGTATTCTGTCCTCTAGCTGGCAAATTTACGCCACGACAGTTTATTCATCCACACGCTTTTTGGCGACTCTTCATCCAGTATTTGTGCTTAGATCTTCTGGTGCCTCCCTCCGTGTTCTGCCCATAAGGTTGAAAGAAAAGCGAGTATTCTATTTCTCTCTTCAGGGTGAGTTTTTTTTTGGGTTTTTTTTTTTCTCCCTCTTTGGATGATGGTTATTTTTTTAGTGCTTTTTCTTTTTAAATCTATTCCCTTTGTGGTTTAGTGTAAGAGTTTGGGAATGTGCCCATAATGCTCTCACTCAACACTTCTGGTTTAGTGTTGTGCTTCAAATGTAATTTTAAGAAACACTATATAATCAAAATGGATACCCAGAAACCCCGGAACTGAGATATCGACAGGCATTCAGTACAGAGAGCTATTAATTTATAAACCCTCTGTGTGTTGCTTTCGAAATGTGCAACTGTAGGCTGGCAAAAGGCCACCTAGCCAACCTGGTACTCTGTTTTGTCATCCTAGCCTGAATTTAAACTGAAGTTCTATCTCGCCCACCACGTTACAAACAAAAACCTAAACAGAGTTCTGAACTGATTTCAGACTTGATCTTTAGGTTGAAACGACGATTATTAAGTCCATTTTTATGCCGAGGCAGATGTGTTTTAAAAAAAAGTTTTGTATAAGGGTTAAGAAAGGGGAAGAAAGCAAGCATATTTCTCTATATATTATCAAATTTATAAGCATTTTTCACTATGGAATGCTATAAAACAACTTTAGGCAGTTCCTAAGATGCAGTTTCCTGTTTACTTAAAGTTAAATTGTAATTTTCAAAGTTGCTAACCCAGCATAAATAAAGACTATAAATATGCCTTGTTAGGGGTATATAGAAACTTTGATATGCTAGGCCTTATTTTTTGGAATATCTCAGTAAAATAGAAAGTATCATCAGTTATTTTAGAAGTTTAAATCTTTTTTTCCTATTATGCTATTAAGAATAACTCGCTTTTTATTCTTCACTAATATCAGAGTTCCAAGAAACAGAATTGTATTTCAATTTTTTGCTTTTTCCAACTTTTGTTTTGTCACATTTTGCACATGATTATGTGTGTGTGTGTGTGTGTGTGTGTGTGTACACATGGTGTGCCCTGTCTGGAGAATATGATGACTTTGTCTTCTTTCCTTTAAATTCTATTGTGTGAAAATAGCAGGCAGGGGAAGGCTTTACTTCTTTTTTCTTTTAGTTTACTTCCTTTTTATGCAGGCAAACTGCCCATCCAGATGGTAGAATTTCACCTGTTAGCAATCTGAAACGATAGGTTAATTCTGACATTTTATAGAGCTTTTTATTTTCTTTTCATACAGTACAGCTAAGTGCAGAATAACTACTCAAGACAGTGTTTCCTTTTTTTTTTTTTTCTTTTAAAGTACTTCCTGCTGTGATTGGTTCTCCCCCTCAAATCAGTATTTTGGGCCCAATTAAAATCTGTGGCTTTAGGCACTTTGCAACTATTGTCAAAACCACATCTGATGAAATCTTTGACCACTGCTAATATGTGTAAATGAGGAAGTGATGGCAGAAATGAAGGAACAAGTGTCGATCTGCAGATTAGTTGTTGAGAAACAGATTATTTTAATTTTACAAACTCAGTGTTCTACTGGTTTGATAAACTCCTTATTATCTCCTCCCACCAAATTCACAAATATTTACCAACTCATACCTTCCTAAGCAATGGCTAGAATGGTGTTAGCAACCAGAATCCTGAAATTTGATTTTGTTTTTTCAGATTAGCTAGCCTCTCACGGCTTGTGTGACTGAGGAAATTGGAAAAATTCTTTGAAATAATTTGTTGACCTGTTATTAGGGAATACAATTATTTCCCAAAGCTGATTCTGGAGGTGTTTTTGGAGTAGAATGTGAAAGGAAATGAGGGTATTGGGCATTGTTTTTACTCATAATAATTGTAATCAGATTGTGTTTACAAGTTATTTTTGAATGCTACCCTCTTGTTTTTACTTCAAGAAACCCGCTGTTACCATGAATTATTTCTTAAGTTATTTATGTAGTAAAGATGCTATAGGGGCATCCTCTCCCCAGGCTTAGTCCCTTTAGGAAGAACATTTTTTGTAAGTAGTCTACTACTATTATACCTGTTAAGATTTGGGACCCTAATTGTGGCATTATTTATTGCTTTTTCTGTTTCCTGTTTTGCACATGTTAATTCCTATGGGCGTTTTCTTCTTAAAGTGATGAGATTTTCACTGTCCAGAAGCAAGCACATTTACTGGAGTTATTGAACTTTGAAATAGGAAACCTGTATGTGATCCGTTTTCTCCTCCCAGAAGCCATTTCTTCAGTCCAAGACAATTACAGCCCCGTGACTGAGAATTTTAAAGTAGTTGTTTCACTAAAACATCCAAAGATTTTGTTTCAGGTATTGCAACAAAGTCAGCATTTGTTTGTGGCCATTGAAACCAGTGTTACTGGCAGTATTTTCTTCCAGTTGCTTCCCATATTTCCCTTGCAAACGCCCATTGGTTGGGGTCTATGGAGAGATTTTAGTGGCTGGCTGGTGGAAACGTTTTGGGAGAACATTTGCGTATCAAAGCAGCCTAAATATTTGCAAAAATGTTTGCTTTAGAAAAAAAGTTCATTTAGGATTAGTAAGTAACTGCTTAAACATTTAAAAAGCATTTGTGATTTCCTGAAGTATATTATTCATGAGCTAAGACCTATCTTGAATTTCAGGGGTCATCCCAGAATCCATATTTTTAAAATGTATAAAAGAATAAATGTTTTGCTTTATGATTAAGATCTGTACCTACATGTGGTATAAAAATGCAAAAAGGAAAAAGACAAATATATTCAAAGATTAATTGGTTATTATTTAGTAAACCTATAAAACAAATGATAACGAGAAAGAGCTTTATGAAATGATGAGATATTGAATAGCTCTAACCTCATTTTTTTCTTTTTTATGTATTTTCCCTCCCAAAACACAATTGTATTGCTATGATACGACATTTGATTCTGCTGGAGTTCATGAGTTTTCCTGTAATAGTAATGATTTGAATGGAAAATCTTTTTTTCTTAGTCAGAAGTTTAATGTGGGCTCTGTTGTCTTCAAATTATTGAAGTCTTAACTGCAATTCACTGATGGTTTGGAAACAGTACATATAAAACTCAGTGCAGGCCAATTTTTCCAATTTGTTAACAACGTAGGAGTTGAACTTCAACAATTATTGTACTTAAAAGCCCCTTGGATCAGGGGTTATTTTACTATCTGGACATTTTAATTAGTAATAAAAATGTGGTCTGTGTACACAGAAATCAGATCTGCAGTACACAGCGGCCCAATGCACTCTGTTGGTGCTGAGGTGTGCATAGCTATGCTTTACAAGTGTGCGTGCGTGCGTGCTCACGTGTGAGTGTAATTGTACATTAAGTGTTTATTCCTCCTAGAAAACTCAAGAATAGCATTCTGGTGCCTTTTTCAAACAGGGCATTATCACAATACCAAAATATTTGGCTACTTTTCTCCAATAGGTAAAAATGTATAACATATATACTTGCATTCCTACATAATACTTGCCTGTATCTTTTAAATGCTCACACTTCCCCACGTAGTGTACAGTATGGCTTGGCAATACCATGCCGATGTTAAAGCCAGTCTTGGGCAGACTATGTGGCTTCTCCATTTCATAGCTGTGTGTCTTAAGTCAGAAACATTAACCTCTCTAAACCTCACATACAGAATGAAAGTATAAATGGTAATAGTTATGATACCTACCTAAAAGGATTATGATAAAGTTATAAGAGCGTTTATGTGAAAACACTTGATAAAATACAAAGAAATATAACAATTGATTTCAATGCAAATTACCAGTTCATAACCTACATACTATCTCTATAGTTCAGATTTAAAAACAAGGGATTTGCAATTATAAGTTTACATTAGACTATTAACATTTAGTATCGTAACTTTGGGATCATCCAAAAATGTGTTCATAATTTTAAACATGAAGGAAAATTATCTATTTTTATAAGTATCTGCATATGCTCTTTGAAATAATGTTATTCTTAATTAAGGCAGAAGTGGGTACATTTGAGGGAAATAGTGACCCTCTGGGGAAATGGAGAGTGAAAATAGTTTAGGGAAATGAGTCTTAGTGTCTTCTCTTTTGGAAAGTTGTGTACATGTTCCTCTTAATTATTATGAATTCCTTGTTTGCTAACCAGTGTATTTAAACGATAATCATTATTGTTTAGAAAAATCTACCCATTACAATTTATTTCATATTATATTCATTCAATAATATATCATGTGTCGTCTCTAGGAAGTGAGGGAGTTGATAAAATTGCTGTTTGACACAGGGCCAGATGGGTTTGGACACTTCAAGATTTTCGAAATCTTGTTCAGTTTTTATTATATGTTCAGTTCTCTTCCTGAGAACTATTCAGGAGAAATAGAAACCGTTTTTTCTTTATTGTATAATGGTATATACAGTTCATAATGATACTCTTTTGTTCATTTCATTAACTTAATTTTATGTAATAAATGCATACCTTGATTATACTACAAATATGATTTATATTACACTGTTTCTAACAACAAATATTTATTATTATAGACAACCTGGTTTTAATCAGAGTGTCTTAGAAAGCTTATAAGACTTGTCTGGGACATGGGATTAGCAGGAGAATGCAACGTTCCTTTTCTGTGTCATGCTAAGAGGAGCCAAATTTAACTGAGGTAGTCTTCAGTTAATTCATCAATTTGGTTACCATTAAGTACACCAACAAAGAAACAGTAACATGGTAGTTATGACTATAGCTTTTAAGATTTTTTAGACTTGAAAGTGGAAACTAGTTTCATTTAATGCTGTATCAGTTTCATTTAGATGTCCTAAACTGATGACGACTTTCATTTGCATATTTTAATCTAGCGAACAAATAGGATCTACACATTATTTGTCTTGAAGATTTTTAAATGAGGCTACAGGTCCTCCTCTTTGAAACTGCATTTCATGAAAACTGCATGTGCACCTTAACTTTAGATTTCAGTACCCACAGTCATGAGATGACAAAGAATTTGTAGAACTTCTTTAAAAATTCTGTCATAGAAGGGATTCAGTTAGTCATTGGGGGTGGGGAGAGCATTTAAAATTTAATAAAAAAATAAAGTAATTCAAAGTAAAATCTGTAGCCAAACTCCTTAATTGTGATGCATTTGCTGAGTTCCCCTCTTCCATCGTCGGGCCTACTCTGATGCCATATGGCCTACCATGGAACATTTAACTTGTCAGATATAATGGATTGTCCTGGAAGCAGATTTTTGCTTTGAGCACTCGGCTCCTTTCTTGCATTTCACTCTCAGCTCCAGGCTGCAGGATGAAGGATTGTGGTGGAACTGCGAAGAAGAGACACACAGTTGATTCCCCTTAAGAGAGTGACCTATATGCCACAAAATTTTACCCACGTAAAGAGGCATTATCCCCGTCACTGGCCTTAGCAGGCTGCATGTCAGAATCATTTAAGTGCGCCTAGACTTAACAGATTGTGCAAACATTTCAGAATTGAGTGCTTAGGAATAATAAAACATCGTCATTTTAACTTATGCAGAAATAGTGTAGCCACATCGGCCAAATGATAAGCATTATTTTTCGTGACCTACGTGTAACCGAAACCACCTGGTTTGTAGATGTTGTAAATTAAGTTTAATTTTCAAATCTAAGAATGCTTGAAAATAATCACCTGATGGAGATGGTACATGGCTTCATTGCTTTTGTTTGGTAAGTAGAGGTGAGGTTGGAATGGTCATTTAGGTGGATGGACAAGTTACAGTTAATTATCCTATAAGCTTTCCATCTTGAAACTGAAGTACACACTTTCCATTTATTCTAACCTGCTAGAAAGTAGAGACTGAGTTATTTAATTTTTATCTGTAAATGTAAAAAATACAGTATTTGATGTTGATTTTAATTTGGTGCTTTTCATGAAGTAATTTTTTTTCATTTCAATTTGTGATATTGTTTCTGAAACCACATCCTTGGAAAGCGGTAGGAGAAGTTTATGACTTTAGGAGAACTTCCTTAAAAGAATAAACAGTGTCCTCTCTCTATGTTCAGGTACATACATAGCTGTCAGGTACTCTTCTAGTATAACCTACTGGAACCCCAACACAAGTATTGTAATACAGAATAGACAACTCACAAATAATCAAGTACAAACCAGTGGAAACGTAAGCAACTTATGTGTCTCGATTTAATTGTAAAATGGTACGTGTTTGATGCTCTAGTGTTACAGAAATTAATGAATTTGTATGTGACACACGAATATGCTAAAAGAGACTTTTTGCAAGGGTAATTTAATATACTCACCAAAACATGTTTATTTTTTTAGAAATTTAATGTTTAATTTACTTACGAAAATTCAGGTATTACAGATAATTCTTAATAGAAATCTGTGAAAACTGCAGTGGCCTTGAAAACTGATATAGCCTCACTTCTATACAAAGAAGAATTCTTTCTTTTTTATGAGTAACTTTCAATGAAGCAACTAAGAAATCTCTGTTCAAGTTGATATTTAACAGAAAAGTGTACTTATGTACAAGCTTACTAATCCTAAACTGAGTGTATTTGTTTTATTAATGCCACTGATAGGATGATTTCCCCTCCTCCCTGTATTCCAATTTTGGTGGGGAATCATCCTAAATGAGTTTGCGGTGCCTGACCCAAGCCCGCTCTTGTTGGGGCATGCGCGCCCTCTGCTGGCCACTCAGATTGGAACTGACTGGTGTGTGGGGGGTTTTAACTTGTTTTACTTTTCAAGGTTGGTTTTTTTTTGTTTTTTGTTTTCTTTTGTTTTTGCACTTTTACACAACTAATCATCATATATTTGCAGTAATTATAAAGTTGTAAGTTGCTACTTTGTTTTTATTTGGAAATGCAGGGGTATTTTGTTTGATTTGTTTGTTTTAAATATGATTTGGCTGAATCACCCCCAGATAGTTTAAATAACATGTAAAATATGTGCTACTCTTGAGTTTTTAAGTGGTTGATTTTATATTACCATTAATTGTATTTTCATAGTTCCTCCTGGCATGATTACACTTAAGAAGAACTTTTGTTTGACTAAGTTTGAAATGAATTTAAAAAGGATAAATTATTAAAATTTTGAAACTACTTTTTGTAGGTAATTGGATGTGGTTGGCAATCCCTGAGAGAGAACTCCCTGATAGAAGTGACAGTTTTCACTTGCTTTGTGAAGAGAAATGAGTTTATATTTGCATTGTATTGTTTTATAAGGGCATTTTTGGCGTCCTTGCAGAAAAGTTTAAGTGATCCTCCCTGGCAGGCGTTGAAAATGGTAGTTTGAGTGGAACCTTTCCGGTTTTGTTTTGCCTCTTTGAGTTGTTGATAGAGTGTGGGATGTTCAAGGAGCGGATCATGGATGGTTTCTTTAATCTTCGGTCACAGGACTCACTTATAAAAGGGCAGGCCCAGAGGCAGCGCCCAGACTTCTCTGCTGTTTGGATGGCGAGCATCCTTGGGTCCTAGGAATAAAGACCAGAGCTCTGTACAGGAACAAGTCCTAAAAAAAGCAGTGATTTTTGTTGACATGTTTTCATTAAGCTCTTTGTAATAATTATGTAAGTGGTTTCCACATAGCTCTGAAATGAAATAATTTGATCATGTTGATGCGGTATTCTATGGAGAAGATAGTTTAGATCTTTACACTTCTTTTGTTTTATATTGCAAATTTCTCTAATTTGTCAGCAAATTCCATCAAAATTCCCAAATCTGCTCCTCCAAATATGAAATGATCCAAGAGTTTAGAGCGAGGGAAAAGGAAAAATGTTATCTAAGTTTTTTTTCGTTTTCTATCTTTCTGATTTTAGATACCAGTTATTTTAAAATTTGTTTTAGATAAATCATATAAGTATTCATTTTTATTTGCTTTGATTTATTTAATAATGACAAACCTCATTGTAACAAATATCAAGTTCTCACTGAATCTGTTCTAAAGGCTTCTTGTGTAGAATCTCAAAAATACGTCTTTCCAGTTGCTGCCTGTTCCTAGGATGAGCTTGTGTCAGGGGCTCCTCCTGTGTGTTTCTCATTATTCCCATATCACCCTTACTGATGAGCCTGTTAGGTTTGCTACCATCACTTCAGCCATCTAAACTCTTACCTCTTGAGAATAATGTCCGTCCCTGATTCCCCATCACCCAGCACCCAACCAATATTCCGAATCTCATGGGTTTCGGACCTCGTTCATAGCTATCAGATGATCATTTTTCCAAGTCTCAGAAGTGAACACTGCTGTCTGTAAACAGCTACTCCACATAATGTATTTTCTTTTCTTACATCTGTTTGATAGGATGAGGTCACTGTTCTGACTAGTCCTCTTCTCTCTCTGCCTTCCAGCATCCTTTCCTCTGCCTTCCTGTGCCCCCCTATGTCCCCCCCACCACCAGTCTTCCTCTCTTGATTTAGTTATGCTCATATATTCAGGAATTGAGAGACTTTTCTTACATATCCAGGGTGGGACTCGGTGTCTATTGTAGTTTTATCTGTAAACCGTCACCATCCTTGAAGTGACCAGTGTCACAGGGGAGTCATATTCTGGGAAATGTGGTCCGCAGCTCTGAGTTTGGGGTTTGTAGGTCCATTTCTAGTTGACCTTGAAGAGCAGGCCCAGTGGTTAGCAGCCTTTCTGCCTCTTGTGGGCTCTTTGGATTCCCTGAAATGTATTTTGAATTCTGGGCTATTTCCCCTTAAAGACTTCTCAGTGGTATACGTTTGGGGATTATAGACCAATTGTAATTCAGTGCTAGGGCTAGAGAAATGCTCTTCTCCTATATTTCAGAGCTACATATATAAGTGACACTTGAGTTATCATCTGTCTGGGGTTAAAAATGTTACTTATATATGTATGTATATACATGTAAGTATAATACTTACATGTATTTACATACATATAAACTGTATTTAAAATTTTCATGAAACTCCCAATTTCTTTATTTTAGGGCAGTCTTGAGTAGCATATGAAATGTGTGTGGTTTCTTTAAGAGGTGATAATTGTTACATTCTTGTTAGCAGTAAGCTCAGCTTGAAAACTAAGGCCATACCCTACATGCCAGGTGCTAAAATAGTAATTTTCCTATATAAACACACTATAGCAAATGTAATGCTAAACCATTTTCTTTGTCTTCTGTTTTGTGCCAAACTCAGTTTATTTATTTATTTTATATTTCATATTAGTAAGACTGTTAGAAAATCCTGTTAATGGGCAGCAAATAATTTATTGCCAAAAGTGATTTGCGTGGTGAAATGTAGCTGCTGATTTTCTTAAAATTTATTGATAAATTTTAAATATTTAACCCAGCAACCAAGTACTACTATGATGTTGTCTTTGCTGCATCTGGCCAGAAATGTCACAGATCTCCTTCCTGTTAAGTCATACCCAATAATGTTTACTAGCGATTGGTCCTGTAGTCTAAAGATGACTTCTGCCTTGGGACACAATGGAGGAGAGAGGCTTTAGAGCAGTGGCCAGAGGGGCTGATAGAAGAGAACTAACGATTTATCTCCAGGAGTCTCATGCCTGTTGTTTAGAATCTACTCGGTAATATGAGAATAAGTTCTTTAAAACAACCAGCAGGCTGCCAGGAAAAGGTTTATGTAATGCGTGGAATGATTACATGATAACTATCTGAAAAGGCCTTGAAGATCAACAATTATTTGTCTTTTTAAAAATCCAGTTAAATTGGTTGGATCAGGTAGTAACTGATTCTTTTGTTATCCACCTGGTTACCAGGTTTACTGAAGTTTCATTTAATGTAACCTTACGTAAGTATGGTGTCTGTCATTTAAATTAGTTACTTTTATCCCTGGCTAGTTTTATTAATCAGTGCAATTTTGTTGGGGGGGGGGCAGGAGCGGGGGGAGCGAGCCAGCAGTACTTTGGGATAGAGAACCCAGGGACCTCTTTTAAGAAAAGTGTTACCAATGATTCACTATTATGATCTGCAAGGTTTCTTAGCTTTGGAATTAAATTTGGGGGATTACTTTTCTCCAAGCCTATCCTGTTTCTTCCTTTGCTTCTAAGAATATAGTGAAAATATTTTATTTCTGCTTTGTTTTTGAAATCTTTAGTATATATTGTAAGAATCACCTTTTTTTAAATTTTTATATGAAAAATTATTGTCTTCAAATAATAAGATTTCAAATGTATATGTTGTTTTTTCAGAGGCCGCACAAATCTTTAATTGCCTTGGTTACACCCAATTGTCACAGATACAAACTGCAATAGAAATATAAAATAGGGTAGACAGAACTATTAAGATCTTAATTCACACGAAGACGGGTAAGTTACTCATTAGAAGTAAGTTGAGTGATTTTGGGGTTGCCCTTCATCTTTAGGTCTCTAGGGGACCCTTGTACAAATTGCTGATTCAGAAAATCATTATTCCAGTGGCTCAAGTGGCACTTTAGTGGCCTTAAAGAGTTATTTGACGTACCTCCCCAAACAGCTAAGCTATCCCCATGATTATGTTGATTAATTGCATACTCTGTGGAATTAGTGTTATTTTCAATGAAAGATTTTCCTGCATTTGGAAAAGAAAGCATAAAACTCATGTGCTTTAATTTGATAATGTTTGCACATCTCCTAAGCATGATGCTAAGTGAGGGGTGTTGTTTTGGCGATTATTGTGTAGGGCATGTGAAAAAAAATAGGCAGTATTATTTTTATTCTGCATTGAGAAGGTAGTTTTTGATCTACCAGAAGAAAATCACTCAAAATGTTTATCAATTCTAACATTTCCATTCTCTTTGACTTACTACAATTTGAGTTAATTAAATTATTTGAGGGGAGACTTGTGGTCCACAGAGAGAAGTCAGGTGGAATAATCCTTGTTTACCACAGTATTTGCTGACAATACATCTAGAATACTCCAAAATGAGGTGGCATGTTGTAAAAATGGGCTTTGGAACTGGAATTGGTGGGTTATGTTCTAGCTTCATCTCTTAATATCTTCTCAATAACCTCTTCTATTTGTATATCC
>PVKE010028028.1:0-21202 GCA_004027555.1 Craseonycteris thonglongyai | reverse complement strand
AGCTTTATTTAATTTTGAAGTGGTTTAGAAGTATATACACATGTAAGTAAGTACTGGGTTTTAGCTTTAGCAGTAGGCAAAATAAACTATAAAATTTCTAGTATAAAATTCTTCCAATTTTTTAAACAGTCTACCAATTTTTTGAAGAAAATTATATTATTCCTTTAACAATACTGAAATAATTTAGGTTAGTTATGTTGAATGATATGAAACAACAGTGATTCAAAAACTTTTAGAAAGTTATAACAGCAGTATTCTTGATTTTCTCATCCTTTGCTCTACTTTTTAATACAATTTAGCTTGGTTAACTATGGTTCGAAAGTGAATAGCTACTTTGTCTACATATGAAACTTACTTTGACTCAGTCATAAAGAAGGCATTCTCTGAACTCATCTTGCCCATAAAAAAATGCTTTAAAAATGTTAAGTCTAGACTGAACTCACCAAAACCCATTAGTACTTACTGAGATTATGAATGCTAAAAGTACTATTTCAAGTATAACCAACATTATTTCTGTGGGGAAATATACCGTGAACTCTAATCTGGGCTTCAATAACATATTTCCTTAGCCCTACGAAGCTCCACATCACAGAGGGTTTGCTCAATGATGAGGGAACGGGATGAAATAGTAGTTTATCACCATTTTCTTTATAGCAGGTAACTGTCTGAATTTTTATAATGGTGTACTTTAAGTCATTCTTTCTTAGGACTTTTGAGTGTTTTGCACTAGGAGCAAAGAACAGTTACCATCTTATAATTTAGAAGGTAGGGATGATGAGGCCATTTTCACTTAGTATGCCCAACCCACAGACTACATCTGAAAGTTTAGCATAGTTTTTAATGTGACAGATGAACTTACTGTGATCGACAGTTATGTTCTGAACTTAAAATAAGTATAATACAATAAAACTCATTTAACATAAACATCATAATTTACTTGAATTCAGTAGGTATTTAACACCTTATAGTATCACAGAATCAATATTATGAATTATTGCTCAAAATAGGACATCAATTAATAGAATGTTTAAAAAAATGATTTTTGCTATGTATGTATACATATCATTCTATGAGCCCCTTCCCCTATTTAAACCCAGTGTTCCTACAAAGGCATTAATTACTTAATGTTATACTGGCACATGTAATACAGGTATATCTAAAATGGCTATCAATCAATGATAGTACTAGTAGAGGATTTTCTTTTTACTGCACAGACATCAGAAAGCTTTTTTCCTTCTATGTTGCCATTCATTTTTTTAAGCGTTACTTGAAGCAGTTACACAAAGAAGCAATACTTTCAAGAGAAAATACCCAATAATATTAATAATTTCAGTTTCTCAGTATAGAATATCAATTTACCACTTCTATCTACTGATTAATTACTAATTGTTATTTTCATAGAAAATAAATAGCATAATGTGTGGTTATGACATTTCTTAGAGATGGCAGAGGATTTAACATGTTCTTTTTTAAAGATAAGCAAAGAAAATATTTACCCTTATTTCTGGTTCTATCCGTAAACAATAAGGTTGATTCTGATACTGCTGAATTTCTCCAGTAATTTCTGCCACCTTCCTCCTCTTACTGAAATTGATTAAATCTTTCCCTTTCTTTTTTAAAAAATCATTATTCCCTTCTTCAGTCTTCAAAATATTTGTTAAATATATTCCTAGTAAAAAAAGTATTTGAAGAAAAGTTATAAAATTGATTACTTTAACCACTTGGGAAAATAATTAATCTAGTAAATTTGAAAGACAGCCTTTAACCCAGCAATTCTACTCCTAAAATATTGGTAAGTCTCTGATAGACTTAATAATTAGTTCTACATTCAGAATTTTTTGAACATGGAAACAATTTGCTTTATTTGTCATTATTATTAGAGTAATAGCCTAAAATAAAAGGGAGGGTTCATTCACAAAAGTCTGAATGTTAAATCCATTGTAGCCATTTTAATATTTGGTTCTAAATATATAATGCCAATGATTGTAAATGATTACTAATCAATAAATTAATCTTAAGCCAATTCTGGTTAATTAGACTACAGATTTATAAACTAATTCTCTGTTGCCCCAAACCCCATAATTTATATAGAAAAACAATTATTCATCCATCTGGGACAGTAAAAAAGTTTTTAGTTTCTTTTTCATACATAATTACTGATTCATTTAGATCAGTAGCTCTCAACCGGGAGCAATTTTGTCTTCCAGGGGATATTTGGAAATGTCCAGACATTTTTTGTTATCACAACCTGGTGTGTGCATGCTATGATTTGGATGTTCAAAATTCATGAATACCGTATGTGGAAATCCTAATGCCTATGGCTATGCTATTAGGAGGTGGAGCCTTTAAGAGGTACTTAAGTCATGAGGGTGGAACCCTCTTGAATGGACATGTGCTTTTATAGAAGAGACCCCATAGAGAGCTCCCTACAATTCAATGAAGTAATTATCATAACCTTTATTTTACAGATAAGAGAGTTTAAGTTTTACTTATCAATATAGACAGCTAATAAAAGTAGATGCTCTCAGATGTAATATCAGGACAAATTGCCTCTATATAGAATGGTCTCTTTTGGCTACAACATACTCTCCCCCATTATGTAAATACATATTTAGTAACTTACCGAAAAAAGGCACACAAGGTGGATTGATTGACTTCAGTTTTACTAGATATTTTTTAAAATGATCTTGACTTAATTCCACAGCTTCATCCAAAATTCTCCTTTTTCTTTCCTGCAATGCCTTTCAAATATAAATTGAGTATAATTTGCTTTTTGCAATTCAATCGTATTTTATGGATGCAGAGCTTTAAATTTTATATACCGGTATTTTGCAAATATTTGAAAAACAATTTTTAAAATTAAGACATAAATTGTATTACTTTCTGTGCTTGCCTGAAATGATTTCTCTTCTCATATCTATAAATATAAAACTTATTTTTCTAATGTAGCAAATTAAGCAATAAAAATATTATTCCTCAGAACCTTATTAATTATAATTCTGATTAACCCAGAGTTCCAAGTTAAAGCTTTAGGAGAAAAATATAATCCCTTAGGATTCAAGTATTTTTCCACTGAAAGGTCTTTTGGGGCTAAGGTAAGGTTTTAGTAAAAAGAAGAAGGCTGAGAGGAAGAGAAGAACTTAACAAAAATTTAGTAAGTCAAATAATCAGAGTAATTCCTTTTATATTTCATTATTACATTCTTATTAAAAATTAATTACAATATTTTACCCTGATAAGTACACACACAACTACAGCAAACATTATACATAACTGAGAACCATTCAATGCATGTTTTTAACTTATGGAAAAAGCAAGGGTAATTGGCCTCAGTTAACTTTTATTCAGTACCATACAGAAGCCCTAGCTAGCATGGACAAAAAATAAATAAATATAGGTCTAGGGGCTGAAAATAAAAATTGTCAGTATTCATAGAGGGTATGATTGTAAAAATATCCAATAAATGTACATATAGAGTGAGAATGAGAGAATTCAGCAATGCTGCTAAGTAGGCAAAATCAACTGCCCTTCTAGATATCATTAAAAAAGAAAAGATGATTTAAAAAAACATTCTAATACAAATCTAACCAAGGAGGTGGTTAAATTTTATTAAATGAATAATTAAATGGAAAGATATACCATGTTCATGTCATGGTTGGGAAGACTCATTGTAAAAACTTCAGTTCTTCACTAATTGATTTATAGAGCCAATGCAATTCCTATCAAAATCCTAACTTCTAAAAAAATAAAATTTAAACTGATTCTAAAATTTATATAGAAGAGCAAAAGGGTCAAGAGATTGGTGGGTACTTGCCATACATAGTTAATCAAGTATAAAGTTATGGTAATTCAGACATGTGACACTGGCACAGGAATAATCAAATACAACAAAGGATCAGAATAGAGAGACCAGAAACAGGCCCACATATTTATGGACACTCAATTTATGACACAGCTGGCACTATAGATCAATGGAAAAAGGATGGACTTTCAATAAATGTGTAGGAGCAACTGGCTAGCCATATGAAACAAAAAATGAAATCAGACTCCAACTTCACCTCATAGTCAAAACTCATTTCCAGGTGTATTAAGGACTTAATTAAGTCTTTCATATTAAGGACTTAACGTGAAAGACATTAATATAACAAAGAAGGATCTGTTAAAGGAGATACCAAAAGGCACAAATTACAAAGAAAAAGATAAGTAAATGTGACTATACTAAGAACTTTTGTTCAATGAAAAATATCATTAAAAAAAGGTGAAAGGGGAAGCTTCAATCTGGAAAAAGATATTTACAACACACATAACTGACAAAAGGTTAAAATCCAGTTATAATATAATTTATACAAATTCACAAGAAAAAATCAACATCAACCAAAAAGAAAGAACATTTCCACAAGAAAAAATGCAAAGAACAAATAAACATTTAAAAATAATTTCAAACTCATTAAAAATCAGGGAATTAGAAATCAAAACCACAAGTCTAAAACATTTTTTAAAAAACTGACAGATCAAGTGTTGCTGAGAATGTAGAATAGCTAGAACTCATACATTTCTGGTAGGAGCATAAACTGGTACAATTACTTGGGACTACAACTGGCATTATCTATTTAGTAAAGCTGAAGATATCCATTTCCTATTATTAGTAATTACACTTTAATGTATATAACTTTGAAAAGTTTGTGCATGTATGTACCAGGATACATGTAGAAAATCTTCAAGGCAATACCCCACACCAGAAATAATCCAAATGACCATTCATGAATAAATAAATTTTGGTAAATGTATTCCTATACTATGATACAGCTACGAAAAAGAAGAAACTATAGCTACGAGAAACAATATAGATGAATTTTAGGAATACGATATTGAGTGAAAAGTCTTTAAAGAATTATATTCATATATAATTAAGAAATGCAAAATGAAACAATATACTGTTTTAAGACACAAGGAGTAAAACTATGGAAAAAAAAACAGGAAGATAAGCACGAAAGTCAGAATGGTAGCTTGCAAGGAAGAAGATGGAATTGGGAGTTTTTTAACTGGATGCCAAGTATACAGGTATTCTTTGTACTTTTATTCTTTATACATTATACATATTTTAATACTGTTCTGTAAACCAGTATTTTGAGAAATGAAAGCTAAACCTATCAAAATGAACATACTATTTCAAAGTTTTTCAAAATTAATTCATTAAATTGATTAATATTTGGCAATATTTGACTGTTAGTTTAACATATAAAAAAGTTTGTATAAATCAATAAAATGCAAACCAAATAAAAGAGACATAAAGGAAAGCAGTTACCTCCCCTCCCTTCTAATTACAACCCACTGAGAGCCAATGTTAAGAAAAGAGTATTTATCCTGCAACTTCACTTACATATTTGTTTGTTCTGCTGTAACAAAATGAATATTATACTCCGTATTCTGACTTTTTAAAAATGACTTTCCACAAAAAGTATCACAAATATTCTGCCAAGACAATACATATAGATTCTTACTCACTTTTTCTATAACTGAACAATATTCTACACAATAGGTATGGGATAATGTAGTCAACCATTCTATTGATGAATAATATAGGTTGTTTCTAGTTTTCTGCTACTACAATTAATGCTGCAGAAATTACATCATTGTACATTAACTTAATTATCTGGATCCAAAAGTATGTGTATTTTAATTTTAACATATATTGCCAGATAACTTTCCAGAAAGGTTTTAATTCACATTTCCAAAGGCAATATATTTGTATGGCCACATCTCTAACATTTTATCCTTCATTTAGGCATTAAAAAAAGATTTCCTAGGTACAAAAGCAAAGGAAAAATTCGTAAGTGAAGAGACTGATGTGTTTAAATAAAAATGACAAAACTTCCATATGTAAAAACATTATGTAAAAAATTTTTAACTAAAAAGCAGATAAAAATATTAAGACAAACAGAAACTGGAAAATATATGGGCAATATCTAAATGTTACTATATATTTTTTAAGATTTATTTTATTGTTTTTGACAGAGACAGAGAGAGACAGAGAGAAGGGGGAGGGCCCAGAGTAGTCTCTTTAGTTGTACGCCATCAGTTTTCAACATGGTTTTGTTCCACACAGGTGGGTGGAGGCTGCTGCACACGGCAGGAACTGGGCTGGGGGCCTCCCACATGGGAGGCACAACCCCTTGAGCCAGGGGTTGAACTGGGGGTAGCGGGATGAGAGTGAGAACTGAACTGAGGGCCTCCCGGATGGGAAGCACACCCCAGTTCAGCATATGGGTCTACATAGGCCAGGGCCAGGATTCGATCCTTGGTCATAGAGAGCGCTTAACCCACTGAGACATTCCGGTTTCCCCACCAAAATTCTTAAAATGTACTAATACTCTGACCCAGGTATTCCACCTCTAGAAATTTATTCTAGAGAAATAATGAAATTCTTACAAAGATTTCTGTACATAAATGTTTCATGTTAAATTACTTATCACAGAAAAAATAAGAAGTAACTTAATTATCCCACAATAGAGCATGAAATAAAATATGGTATATCCATAGGTTAGAAAATCACACAACCATTAAAAATTTGTTTCTGAAAACAAACTAATAAAATAGGAAAATGATTATAATAAAAAGGTATAGGCCAAAAAAATCTATGTACAATGTGATCTCAATTTTATTATTAAAACATATGTGACATATCCTTCCATATCTTCTGAACTTTCTATAATAAACACTGAACATACTACTTTATAATTAAAAAAAAAACACATTTAAGTTTTAGAACAGTTTCTCTGCATGTTACTCTTTCTTTGACTATGTATTAAAGGTGATTAAAATAATTTAGATACTTATATTTAAAATCCTTTGTCATTTATTTGAAACAATCAATGTACCAATGAAAAAACCCATTTAGAACTTCATTACATTTTTTTTTTCCCCTTAGGATGTCTGGAGATGCTGAGGTGCACGTGGGGAATTCATTACATTTTAGGTAAGCATATTAAACAAAGTGACAAGTCCCATAATCTATTATGAATCCCAGGTTTACTAGTGTACATTGATGTATTTTCTAGTATCTTGATATCATTGCATTTAAGGGAGTAAGATGAATTCATTCAGAAAGACTGGTGGTAGAAGAATCTGATATTAATTTTATACCCCCCTCAAATTAATGATGAAATATGTAAGCCTAAAACTTACCTCAAAGGTATGATCTAGTCTGTATACTGATACTGAATTTACTGCACTGACTATTTCCAATACACCATTAAAATTATTCACATCTTGAAAAACTTGCAGAATTTCTATAATTCTACTTAGTACTGCCACCCGTTCCTCAAAATTTTCTGCTTCCACAATGCACCTAACCAAAAAAAAAAGAAAAGAAAAAATTCATGGCTTAGAAAGCAATTTCCTCACCTCATGTAGAAAATAAACATATCCAGTCAGGATTTTACCTTTTTTATGACTTAATATTATGATTATTAGGAATAAGAGAATAAGTAACAACTTACTTTTCAAACCAAAGCGTAAGATTTGTGGTGTGACGAATCATTTTTAACAAATTGGGAGAATTTATTTCTTTATCTTCTTTGGTCCATACACTCCCTACAAGTTCAGAAGGTTGAACTCTCCTGTGAAACCAAAAATCAATGCAACTTAACCTACAAAGGATTAGTATCAAAATTATTTAAAGGCTTCCTACAACTTAGTAGTAAAAGAGAATTAACCCAAAGGATAAATGGATAAATATAACAGGTAATTCACACAGGAAGACCTGACTAGCCACAAATATTAAAAAATATTTTATCTCTTATGGAAAAGAACATTAAATCACAATGAAATCCCAGTTTATTCCTGTCAGACCAATAAGAGTCTGGTCGTCTTATACGCCGGAAAATACAGTACATATATTTGTCAACTTGAATAAATGCCATAAACACTTTAAATAAAAAACAAGTCATAGGTATGCCAGGATAGATCAGCAGGTTGAGTACTTGCAACCGTGAAGTGCAGGGATAGAATGGTTTGCCCCCGCCTGTGCAAACCAATATGCTGACCTGTAGCACAATGGTAACCACCAGGATGGCAGCAAAGGTTCTTGCTTCTCATGCAAGAGGCCCCCAGCTCCTTTCCTGACCTGTGCAGCCCCACAACCACTTGTGTGGAATGGAACTATGTCACAACTAATGATGTGTAACTATGGAGATTGCTCTGGGCCTTCCCTCCTCTCTCTCTCACTTCCTCTCAAACAATAAAATAAATCTTTATTTTAAAAAATGTTGCAGAATAATACATAAGTATAAATAAGTTTTAAAATGTATAAAACAATGCTATATATTGTTTATGAATGTTTAATTATAAACACATACATAGTAAACACCAAATATAGGATAGTGGCTATTCCTTGGGAGAAAGAAGAAAATAAGATTGGGGAAATATAAACAAAGTATTTCAATTTTATCTGTAATAGATGATAAGCACTATATTTTTTGGAATACTTAAAATATTTCATTAAAAAGTCAAACAATAGACAGTGAGTCAGGATTAGATCATTTAAAAAATTGACCTGGGCATTGCCATCCTACAGACTTGGCTATTAATTTTTTTTTAAATGTTCTTAATCAGTAAATTTGAGTACAAATGGGTACCTGCTAATAGTTTTTGAAATTAGTTTTCTTAAATTGGTTCTATTAGTTCACCAGAAATTTAGTTTACAGTGTCAATGTTTTATGTATGTTACCTGTCTTCCATAATATACATATCATTTATCCTATGTTCTAAGAGCAGGTCCACATAGAGCTAAGAGCTTTATTTCCTGATGTCCATTTATGTAATATCACTCTATAAAAAAAAACTTGATTCAGTATTATTTACTTTGTTATCTTAATAACAAGTCCTTTCATTCCTGCACATCACAAATCCACTATAAACAAAAAAACAATGGAGTTCTAAAGCAGATGATAAACTCTGACATGTATACTAAATTCTGAACACACAGCCAGGGCAAACCAGTGGCCCAATTATAAGGGCAAAGTTTTATTTCTAGTGCCTTCCTACACATTCTGCATTAACACTAAGCCTTATATATTATTACTTTTCTCTGTGTTATCTTTGTAAAAAAGAATGGCTGCTAAATAGCATAAGATCTTAAAGGTATTTGTATTCTAAAAGGAATTCCTGAATTCAGAAAAGGTCCTGATGAAATAATAATGGTGGGTGGTTATTTTTGATGGGGGGTAGGGTTAAGAGATAGTGTTACCTGCAAGGCCTAAACTCTTCACAGGACCCTAGGTTGTAAATGAAAAACAAAATTAGAAGGGAAGAGAGGACAGAAAGAGGCTAGTGCACTGGGAAAGGAAAGTAGTTTAAAAAAAATGAGAGAGAAAGTTGATAAAGCAAGCTGAAAGACTAGTTAAAAAGAAATGAGATGCTAGAATTAGTAACATTGGAATAAGAATGATTTGGGGTATTGATAAGATTCAGAATGTGACTGTAGGAGGTGTCTGATTTGGAATAGAGAATGACACTGGAAGTGATGAAGCCATGAAACTAAAATGTTAGGGTGTGAGTGGATGGTCTGTGTGGATATAGGGCAATGGCAGGAACACTTTATACAAAAAGACAGATGATGGGATACAGATTAAAATAATTAACCAAGCACATTTCTAGTGATCTTTATAAATGAAAGAAAATGGTTCAGAAGTTTAAGTGTGGTTCATCATCACACTAATTACGAAATAACTTTCCTTTAATGTCAATATTGCCTTCAAAGAGCTAAAGTATTTGAGGCTCCTTAAAAGAAGTTAAGAAATCTTTATTCCTCTGAAAATTTTGTTATTCATTTGCCTAATAAACCTAACCCAGTCAAGCCCCCAAATAAAGTTTTGATTATGTGGAATCTTAAAACAGTAACAACAACAAAAAAACCACGAAAGTTTGTCTCACTTAATATTCTATTTACTTAGCTGCCAAGAGCCTAGTATCCATGCTGACTGACTTACCTGAAACAATAAACAAATCTGACAAAAGTATTAGGAGCTGGGTGACTGCCTTGAAAGTGTTGCTATTCTATTGCATTTTAGTCTTTTCTCTGCCACTGCTCTTATGAATGATTACTAACACCAAATCTAGGCCTAAATAGCAATTTTTAAGACTTTTACCTGCAAACAAACTTCTAAAAATCTGTGTTATAAAAAAACAGAAAAACAAACAAACAAACAAAACTGTGCTATGAACTTTCCACCACACCCACAAGAACGGTTGAGGTATTTTTAAGCACTCATGAATAATTTGCTAAATGTTCTGAAAACAGAAATATGTTCAAGGTTCTTGAAAACAGAGCAGCAAATTAACGTTAATTTTCTACCTGTAGAGATCAGATTCCAAAAGTGTCAGCTGACGTGCAATTTCTATTGGATGAAGTGTCATGAGATCAAATGTTTCAAACTGTCCTGGTCTGCTGATATGCCATTCAATTGGTGGAGGTGGACTTTCAAAGGTAATATTATGGCTTATTCCATTTGCCTGAGCTTGCTTCTTCCTCTTGATGATCTTAGCAATTGACTCTACCCATTTCTTCATAGCTTTTCCTAGGGAAAAAAAGAAACCTTTTATTTGATAGACGTAACTCCAAAACTTCCTATAATCTTAAATCATCACCCAGCTTCAACAATGATCAACTCAAGGGAGTCTTTTTGTTTCATCTAAGTCCACTCATGCCCTCCCTCCAATCCTTTTGTTATTTCAAAACAAATTTAAAACATAATATCATTTCATTTATATTTAAGTATGTACCTAAAAGTTAATGCGTTTAAAAAAAATGACCATCTCTTAATATTATCAAATATCTAGTTAGCATTTAAATTTCCCTCGATGTCTCATAGTTTCTTCTAGTTTGTTTGAAATAGGATTTCAATAAGAACTATGCATTGTGTTGAGTCAGTATGTCTCAAGTCTCCTTCAATATAGAGGTTTCCCTCTTTATCTCTTACTTTGCTTGCAATTTATTTTTTGAAATTGTATTATTTGTTCTGTGGTGTTTCCCAAATCTGAATCTTGCCAATTCTATCCCTTTGGTGTCACTGCCATGTTTCACTGTCCCTGCATTTTCTGCAAATCAGACACGTAGAGACTTGATCTAATTCAGGATCAATTTTTTTGACATGAATACTTCTAACCGGAAGTATATAATATGCAGTTAACTTCTCTTTTTGTTAGGTTACAGCAAGTTGAGAAATGGTAATATTCTATCACTCTTCTTCACTTAGTTGCAATACTTCTATATAAAAAACTTTCATGCATCAACTATTTGGTTATCCTGAGGTATATATAATGTATATAGGAAAGGCCTTTAGACATCAACTATAGACATTAACGTAACAATTTACTTGCTTCATTCTAATATGTGTGTGTGTTTTAGATGCTTCTTAGAGCACATATAATCTAATGTCCTCAATAATATTACTTAAAAATTAATTTAGTACCATAAAGAATTTTAAGGCACACCTGAAAAAAATGTTATCTTAAACATCTCAAAACTGAAACAAAGAAATCACATTCTCTATTTTAAGTAAAGTTCCCCTTAAAGAACAAGAGATGAAATAAGCTAGATTTAGTTATGGTATTCTTAATTAATACCTTATACTATTAAATAATAAGTAAATGTTCTTGATTCAATAATATACATTTGATGGTACAAACATGTTTAAATATTCATGGCCTACACCAGGAGTGTCAAACCTTTTGGCGTCCCTGGACCACACTGGAGGAAGAATTGTCTTGGGCCACACATAAAATATACTAACACTAATGATAGCTGATGAGCTAAAAAAAAAAGAAAGAAATCACACACACAAAAAATTTCATAATGTTTTAAGAAAGTTTAGAAATTTGTGTTGGGCCTCATTCAAAGCCATCCTGGGCTGCATGCAGCCCATGGGTTGGACAAGCTGGGCCTAGGGTTTCATTTCATGGGCTGTGTTCTGAAACTTCAGGTAGGAAACTCCTATATATCAGGTGCCAAAAATACACCAAAAATTTTTCCAGGAGAACTAAAAATTATTTAAGCAGCAGTTGGCCATTTAAAATGAAAGAATAAGATTAAGGAGAATAAGGAAACATATAAAGTCATACAAATATTTAATTAGTTGAAGGAATACCAACGTTCACATAAGATATAATTAAATAGCTTAAATTTATTAAAAAGTACTTTTGATTTGTTTAAAGAAAGGTTCTCATAAAATATTTGAAAAGGCAAGGTTCTAAGACTTCAGGTGGCTCTAATATATGTGAGTTCCTTCAAGTCCCAAAAACCCAAATGTTTCAGCTTTTTACAAACAAAAAATTGGGGAGGCCAGGGTGGCTTACTGGGTTAAGCGCTCACTTTGCAGCGCCAGGACCCAGGATCAAGTCGGGGACCCATGTGCTGAGCTAGGGAGTGTCCCCAGTTCAGTTCTCTCTCTGTCTCTGTCTCTATATATCCCTCTCTCTCTGTCAAAAACAATAAAAAATAAATTTAAAAAAATAAATAAATAAATAAAAACAAAAAAAATAGTTCTCTTAAATTAAAAGTCACACAAATTTAAAAATAAACTTGTGTACGACATATGATTCAATCAAACCTTTAAATAATATACCTCTTACACTTGAAATGAAGGATTCTAGTCTTTCAAGCAACTCCAAATCTCTTTCAAAGTCATAAAAATGGTGTTCAACCCAGTGCCGAAACACATTTAAGATCCTGACAAAATGGAAAAAAACACATTTTAGTGAAATCTAAGCATTCAATTACACTTCTTTTATTTCTCTGTCATGGTGATAGCTTTATATACAAAGGCCATTGATTATAATATGCAGAGTCTGTAATTTGTATTTAATTAATATCTTAAGTGCTTCAATGACATGAAGACAGATCTCCACACTGTTTATTATTTAAAAATTATACTTTTAAAAAAATTTATAAGCATAAAAATTGTGTTCCTATACTTAATTACCCATTTATATTCAGGAAAGTACCTTTTCATTATTTATATGTACAAAATTCATACTCTAAACTGTACTAAAGCTATTTTTAAGTACTTATATTTTAAGATCTAAATTTTTATATATTTTTCACATAAGATGAAAAACCAAGATTTAGTATATCAGATCCTGAATTCCAGTGTTATCATCAAATTTCTATGTAATTTACAGATATGTCCATATTCTTATTTTATTTCAAAAGACAGAAATATTTCTGACAGACAGCTATTTTGTTTTGCAGCATCACAGAAATATTACTTCTAGCCTTGCAGAAAGAGATTTAATCAATCTATACAACTAGAACATTCTACTCTCCATCACACTTCTACTGTAAATTGATTTAGAGTAGCATTTTTCCTTCATTATTTCAAGAAGTGACTACTACTAGGTTAGCATTCTACCCCCTGACAACCAACAGATTTTCTCCCAGACTAAGAAAATTCTCTAAATTCCCAATCTTTATCATACTACCTGTATTAAAATCACCTTAGTCATGTGTGCCTGGTTAGCCCAGTGGCTTAGAGAATATTTCAAAGATCACAAAACTATTAGCTTCTAGATAACAGTAGGTAAATTCAAATAAATTCAAACTCCATTTCCTCTCCTTCCTAGTTTTTATGGCATATAATGTAATCTATAAATTACTATCATGTAAAAGAAAAACAAAATCTCAATTATATTTCATCAAAATTAAAAATTTCTGCTTATCAAAAACATTATGAAGAAAAGTAATAAGTATGCCATAAATGGGAAAAGACATTTGCAAAACATTTATCTGACAAAAGACTGGTATCCAATCTGCTAAATACAACAATTCAATAATAAAAAGACAACTCAGAAAATAATCAGTAGACATACCGTAAATAGATTCTTCACAAAATATGAACAGTCAATAAGAAACAATAAAAAGTGTACAACATCATTAATCATCAGTAAAACACAAGTTAAAACCACAAAGAGATACCACTATACCCCATCAGTGTGGCTAAGCTATAAAGGTTTCCATCATTAAATGTTGATGAGGATATGGAGCAACTGAGACTATCATACACTGCAGGTGAGAGTGTAATACAGTACAATTACTTTAGAAACAGACATGCAGTTTCTTTTAAAATTAAACATACACCTACCCTACAACCCTGCCATTCCACTCTGAGTTATTATATTTACCCAAGATACTATATAAAAAAATATATTCACAAAAAATTTGTAAAATAAAGTTCATAACTTTATTCATAAGAATCAAAAACTAAAAAGAACTCAGGTGTCCTTCAGTGGGAAAACTAATAAACTGTGCTATATTCATATAATGGAATACCAACTACTGACATAAGTCAACAACATGCTCTAAAGCATGTTCAGTGAAAGAAATCAGTAATAAAATATTATATAAGAATCCACTTATATGAAATTCTAAAATAGGTAAAATTATTCTATATAGGAAGATAAATACTGTTTAGGGCAATGAGAACAAAAACTGATTACAATGGGCATAAGGGAACTTTCTGGGGTAATAGTAACATTTAATATCTTGAAAGGAGTTTGGGTAATAGAGATGTATGTGTTTGTTAAAATTCAACCAAAGTACACTAAAGATATGTGTATGTCAACATATACACATTTTAGAACAAAAGAACAATAAATAAACAAATACAGTTTAACAATATACAAGTTGAAGTATTTAAGAAGTGTACTTTGAAATACACCCCTTGGGGAAGCCAGGATGGCTCAGTGGGTTGAGTGCTCACTTTGCAGCCCCGGGGACCGAGGATCGAGTCCCGGCCCTGGCCTGTGGACCCATATGCTGAACTGGGGAGTGCCCCCAGGTCGGTTCTCACTGGGGTGAGACCCCAGCCTAGTTCTTGCCCCATGTAGCCCCACGCCCACCTGTGGAATAAAAGTATGTGGAAAAGCCAATGATGTGCAACTGTGGAGACTGTTCTGGGCCCTCCCCCTTCTCTCTGTCTCTGTGTCTGTCTCTCTCTGTGTCAAAAACAATAAAAATAGTATCTTGAAATACATCCCTCAAATTAGATGATTAATGGACCAATAAAAGAACAATAGATGAATACAGAATGTGACAAAGTAAGTACAGCAAAATGTTAGCAGTAAATCTAGGTGGTAAATTTATGGGTATTCAATGTAAAATTCTTTCAACATTGCTTTATGTTGAAATTTTGTAATACAATGTTGAAAAAAGTTACTATCATTACAAAATTCATTACAGTAGTCCCCTCTTATCCATAGGGGAAACAATCCAAGAACCCCCAATGGATGCTTAAAACTGGATAGTACCAAACCCTACATATACTATGTTTTTTCCTATACATATTTATATATTTATGATAAAGTTTAATTTATAAATTAGACAATTTCACAGATAGAAGATTTGTTCTTACCATAGGTCTTGGCAACCTCAGCATACATTTTTTTTTCTTTCCTTATTAAGTCAAGAACTTTCACCTTTTCCCTAAAAGGAAGCACTTTACATTTTTTCTTCGGTGTATGCAAATTGCCAGCATCACTACTCTTGTGCTTTGGGATCATTATTTAGTAAAATAAAGAATACTTGAACATAGCACTGCAATACCAAGATAGTCAATCTGATAACTGAGACAGCTATTAAGTGACTAACAGGGAGATAAGAGTATACAGTGTGGATACACTGGACAAAGGGATGATTCACAGACCAGGATGGACAGAGCGGGACAGCATGAGATTTCATCACACTACTCAGAATAGTCTGCAATTTAAAATTTATTTTTTATTTCTGGAATTTTCCACTTAATATTTTTGCTCCATGGTTGACTGTGGGTAACTGAAACTGCTGAACACAAAACCATGAATAAAGGTGGACTACAGCATCATTGCTAAAACTCCTTCAGTGCTTACAGGCCAAGTTTCACAACCTGGCTTGGATTTCAAGGCCATCTTACCACCTATCATTCTATACAGTTTATCTCTACTACTCCTTACAATACAATGTCTTTATTCCTCGTGAGTCAACTTCCTTACCTAGTTCCTCTGAGTAACATTCTCATTTCTGCCTTTTTGCCTTTGTTCAAACTATTTCCCATAACCTATAATCACCTTTCTGCCTATCTAAGTTCTACATCCTTTAGGGACAATCTCAGATTTTACCTCTTTCAAGATGCCTTCTCTAATTACTCCACCCTCATCTTAGCTGTTCCTGAAATTTTATAAGGATATATATTTTCAAGCCATTTGAACACTTAAATGCATAGTAACTGTTTCATGTATGCTTTTCCCCAATAAAATCATATCATGTTGCAAAGATGATATCCTGTTATTTCTCTACTCACCACAGTTACAAGTACAGGACTGAGAACACAGAAAATGAACAGAAGTGAATACTTAACATACATGTCTAATCAGTACGTTGCATATCTGAAACTAGTATTTGTATGTCAACTGTAATTGAAAAAAAAATTTTTTTAAATAAATGTGGTTATGACCACTTAAAAAAAAAGACCATACATGACTGCGAGTCTAAGATTATATTCTGCCACTATATAGCAACCTTGTGTTCTGCCTCATGTCAAAAAACTTAATTTGTGTCTTAGTACAAATGCGTAACAGTTAGTAGGAAAAAATTAACTGTTTCTTTATTGCTGATGAGTAAAAAAAAAATCTCATCTTCTTATAAAAAAATGACATATTAAAAGTTCTTTTTCTGAGAAACATGTAAGACTGCATTTATTTGTGGCAATTATCCTGAAAAATAAATAACTAATATACTCAGTTACAAAGTTGCAACTTATTGGTCAACAGTAATCAAGGAACCTTAGCATTTACACAGAAAAAATATTTAGACCATATATAGTAAGTAAGATATGCCAGTTTTCCCATGGAAAGGGATAGTAATACTTTGGTTTTCACTTAAACTATAAAGAAAGCTAATCAAAAAAGCTTCCATTTTTCATTGTTTAGTAGTAAAAAATAAACAACATGGGTTTAAGATGTCAGAGACATACGGTTTTGAATCCTGTCCTCCCACTCTTTATAAGACCTATCTCAAATTACTTTATCCTGCTAAGCTTCAATTTCCTCTTATGTAAAGTAGAAATAGTAATTGTGTTTGAGAATGAGATAAAATAAAGCATCTAGGTACACAGTAAGTACCTAACAACTGGCAGCTGCAATTATCAAATACATTTTTAGAAATTACTGAAATGATTTAGATAAATTAATGAATGTCGATATAGTCTGTGGGAGAAGAGTGGGGAAAGAGCTTGAACTTTCATAAGGATTATAAACTATAAAAAAGCCCAAAATTACTAGATGGTCACAATGAGATATGAAGAAAAAAAAAGAGGAAATGATAGCAGACAAACTCCTATGTAATTTTATAATTTTTGCTTAATAGGTATTCTGGTCTATAAGCATAACGTATCACATACGAATAACATACTATATTTTAATAATTAAAATACTTCAGGGTATTTAAAAGTAGCTTCACAAAAAAATAACTTTTAGGAAGTTCAATTTAACTACTATGAGGTTAACAATAATACATATACCTGAATTAAGAGGTAAGAATTTTTGTGTTAACTATATATTGAAAAATAAATGGCACATAAGAAAGAGAATATTCAAGCCAAACCTAAGTTGTACTGGTTGGACATATTCTTTGCGAAACCTTTTAAGGTCTGCACTAATTGGCTGCTCGCCTTTCTCTACTGCCAATTTATCTGCTTCAGTAGGTTCTGGCTCTGGAATTTCAAATCTAAAAAGAAAAGCAAAATAAGAGAAAATTTTCATTGTTCATACATAAATAAAAAGGATTTCAAAAAAAGCAGAAAAAATATTTTAACTAAGCCACCTTCAGTCCTACCATTTATGTGGCAAGTATAATTACTGATCAACTTAAAGCATTACATACTACAAAAAAAAATCCCTTCAGCTATATAGTATTATGATTTTATATATTCTTACTTTTATCAAAAAAAGTTTAATAACTAGCACTTATCAACACAGAAAAGGTCAATGGAAAAGATCCAAGAAAAGTATCTTTAAGGAATTTAACTTCTTTAAAGAACATAACAGATATGGCTTATCTAGTAATCTATCCTTAATATATTTTAAAAAATAAAAGTAAACATAAACTTCCTTAAATAAATGAATATAAATCCAAAGAGATGGCCCAAATTGAATTTTAAACAATATTTAAATATCATACTTAAATGAATAATGTAAAAATCAAAGTTTAAAAAATAAAAAACTCTGCCCAACCATAAGAAATATAGCTAAAATGAAAGTCTAACATGTATGCTTTCCTTAATTTGGACATGGAAATAAAACTGAGTAAATCTTCACACCTCATGACACTGACTTAGTCTGGTAGATTTATTTTCATATAATGACATACTGATAAAGGTCAAAATAAAATTCTGGTATTAAGTTTTTAAATGTTTTTAAATGTGAAACAAAAATGACTTTGGAATCCAGGTATTATATTTTAACCTACATAAAGCATTTAAAGTACCGTATTTTCCGGCGTATAAGATGACCGGGCGTATAAGACCCCCTAATTTTACAGTTAAAACATAGGTTTAGGCCTATATTCACTGTATAAGACTACCCCCCGAGGCCGGAAAATACGGTACCACTAATGTACTCCCATCTCAGTAAAAGAGAAAAATTCAATCTAAAACATACTTTTTAAAATTAATCATAATAAAGAACAAGTTAATTTTTTAGGTCTAGTATTTGATTGTTTTAAATAAGAGTACTTATCTTTCAGAAATACAAAAGGAAATATTTACAGATCAAATACATTGTCTAGGATTTACTTCAAAATACAGTTTTGTCTCAGTATCCATGGGGGATTGGTTCCAAGATCCCAATGAATACCAAAATCCATTGATGCTGGAGTTCCCTTAGTCAGTCCTTCATATCTTTGGATATGGCTACAGATAAGGATAAGGAATTCTCAGATGAAGAAATCTAACTGTAATCCTGGGGTTAGGATTTGGAAATTGGTAGGGAGACAGGTCACACATGAGTTGATAATTACTGAAGTTGGATGATTGATGAATGGGGTTATTATATTTTCCTATTTACTTTTGTACATGTTTTGATATTTTCCATAATAAAGTTTGCTTTAAAAGTGAAAAGTAAAACAGTCTCTTTTAAGGAAGTATTGTTGTGTAATAGAGAAAAAATTTCATTAAAATACAGTTTTTTAATCCTCTAAAATTGGGCCTTTCTGATTACCACTATAAATACTGCAAACATCTAAAAAGACCTCTGTTATAAACAGGGATTTCATTAAGTATGCTGTTTATAGAGAATAGAAATACTGCTAATTTAATGCCAAATAAATTATGTTCAAAAACTGTACTTGAAGACTTACTAGATATCCAGTATTCTGCAAGTTACAAACCAGTTAACTTTTTACAAAATGTTAATATAAGTGAAATAAATATTTTTCTTACCGTTCAATCAGTAAGCTTAGCAATTCCTGTGGTTTACAAAATGAACGATATGTAGTAAGAAAAGTACGAACAAAATTTGGGTCTGAAAAGGTAGAGCATAAAACAGGTTGTAAGTTCAATTTATTCAGCATATTCTGGAGGCCTTCTTTCCTTTTTATTCTGGCTCCTCCCACTATGGTTCTTTCTGCCAACTATGGTATTTCTTAAGAAATAAGGCTTGTTTTCAAATTCATGATTCATGAATACACAATTTTTATGAATATTTAACAATGAAGTTAATATTATTAATATATTTTAGAGATGTTTAATTAGTTATATGTCCCTTTAATTCTGATGTATTCTATTTTAGAGGCAATCCCTTTTTTCCAGGTCTGTAGAATTTTTGAACTTTCTTGAAAAGCTTTAAGATCCTTAGCCCTAGATAATCACATACCTGCATACATATGATATGTTAACCTTTCTATTAATTTCACCACAGTTCCTCCTTTAATAATGGGGATTCCACTTCTACTTTGCAAGTTGTCTTCAAAAACAATGTTTTCCTCAGAGTCTTTTACCACAAAACGATATACTTCAGGACTCGGTAATCTTAGTGGTTGCTCATTTTCTTCTTTCAATAGTACTGAATCTAGCATTCGATCTAGAGTACTACGATAATGAAGAGAAATAAGTGCTGCCATCCAATTATTTTTCTCTTCAGCAGACTTAGCAGCAAATATTATGTTGTTTTCATCTTTGGATACTAATTCAAAAGCATGTTTGTACTCACAAGTATCTTCTTTATCACATATTTGTACTTTTCTCATGACAAATTTTTCTTTTAATCGGTATTCTGCACTACTATAACCTGGAAGGCGTGACTGGCTATGATTGGGTTTGCAGCTAATCATTAAGCCATCAAAGAGAAAAATATGCCGTTCATGTTTAGCACCAATTCTTGTCAATGGACCTTCCATAATGAATTCATTACAACATTGTCCAATATCTTTGCCTTCCCATCCATCTATGTTTTTCTGAATTTCATTCATTTTTTTAATAGCCAGGTGCTTGCTTCTTAATTGGCGATTATAAAAAGGGCAAACAGAATCCCTAAAACAAAGAAAAAAATACGAAGACAAAGTTAGCTTATTCAAAATAACTAAGCAACCCTAATTACTTTAAGTGTGAATCACCTCAAATCAAGTGACAAAACTATCAAATAACCAAACACTAGATTTTGCACACAGCATTTACTATTTTCTATTAATTTTACTACTAAATAATATTATACATGCTTCAATTTCATTATTGTGAAAGAAAAGCAATAGAGCAAGCTTGTCCAACCTGTGGCTCCAGATAGCCTTGAATGCAGCCCAATACAAATTCATAAGCTTCCTTAAAACATTATTAGGTTTTTTTTGCAATATTTTTTTAGCTTATCAGCTATCATTAATGTTAGTATATTTTATGTGTGGCCTAAGACAATTCTTCTTCTACTAGTATGGCCCAGAGAAGCCAAAAGATTAGACACCTCTGCACTAGAGGCTCTATATATCATTACTTTTGCCATAAGAATTAAAATTATAAATAATCCAAATTTTTATATATATAAAATATTGTTAAATATATCTTTTTAGGGGAAAGCCGGGACGGCTCAGCGGGTTGAGCGCTCGCTTTGAGGCCATGAGGACCGAGGATCGAATCCCGGC
Organism: Craseonycteris thonglongyai; assembly: GCA_004027555.1. Taxonomy (NCBI): domain Eukaryota; kingdom Metazoa; phylum Chordata; class Mammalia; order Chiroptera; family Craseonycteridae; genus Craseonycteris; species Craseonycteris thonglongyai. The sequence goes on along the minus strand of PVKE010028028.1, from coordinate 48 downwards.
TCCGGCCCAGGCAGGACCCACGTGCTGAACTGGGGAGTTCCCACAGTT
>PVKE010028027.1:0-21203 GCA_004027555.1 Craseonycteris thonglongyai | reverse complement strand
ACAGAACTTTTGTAGCAATGAGTAGAATATCAGTGACTTGACATTGAGTGCAGCTTTTATAACTTTTTAGTAACTTTTATTAACTTTATCAAGTCCAACAATATCAAGAAATACAGGGGAAGCCGGGATGGCTCAGTGGGTTAAGCGCTCACTTTGCAGCGCCGGGGACCAAGGATCGAATCCCGGCCCCGGCCCGTGCAGAACCATATGCTGAACTGGGAGCTCCCCCAGTTCAGTTCTCTCTCTCTCTCTCTCTCTCTTTCTCTCTCTCTCTCTCTGTCAAAAATAAAGAAAGAAATAAAAATATATAAAAAAAAAAGAAATACAGGGATTGTGTGAAGATCAGGAAGACAATTGGTCATGGCCAGGAAAATCAACCTGGAATAACAGGGATAATCAATGGGGTCAAGGTTTAAATAAAGTGGTATTTAGAGCAGGCATAGGGTGTGAATGATAAGAAGGCTGAGATTTTGCCCACTGCCTCCTCACGATTATAGGATAGTAAGATATGAGAATGAAAAGCTCTGTAGTTGACTTTTCAAAGAAAACCAAGAAAAAAGGTAATAAAATTTCTAATTGTCCTCAGCTTCACCCTGCCTTTCTCATGATGTGATAATATTAGCCAGTAATTCTTGTTTAGACTTAAATAGGTTCATTCTTAATTCTCAGCCAGAGTTCTCCCACATCTTCCCTAGTGAGAACAACTCTTACAAGTTCTGTTTAAAGCCAGAATATTAGGATGGGCTGTAGTGAATCCACACTTTAAGATATGGTTGGGGTGGGTGGGTGGGTGGGAGTGGACACCGGATATATGAAGATGGATGGAGAGCTGATTCTGGGTGGTGAGCACGTAATGCGATGCATAGGTGATGTGATGTAGACTTGTACATCCGGAAACTATCTAATTGTTACCAATCAATGTCACCCCAATAAATTTAATAATAAAAAAAAGATATGGGTGATGGAGAAGTGGGGAGACAAACAATATATGAAATTAGAATTTAAAGGCAAAAGGATGCTAGACAGCAACAAGTTCAGTTTTCATTATTATAGATAACGAAACAAAAATGCCAACTGTATTTTATTTTCAATGAGATCTTCCAGCTCATTCAATTAATGAATCAGCATATTTAGTCTCAGACTGGGAATCCCATGACATTTCATAGAAAACTGCCTTTTTCAGGGATGTCTCTTGGCCTATTAGGAGTTTGCAACCAAGTTAGAAGGAGACATGCATGTTAAGGATTTGTCCTCTACGTAGGTCTCAGTCCATTAAGGTGTGTCATATTTCTTGAACAGCTTTTTCTTAGCTTCTAACCATGATCCAGAAAGTGATTGTTTAATATTTAGTGCAAGGTGTTTCTCTTTCCTTACAGCTTGATTAAAACTCTCTTCTCAGTAGTCTTTCTCCATTGGTTTTGGTCTAGGATACATTTGCAGATCTTTCTCATAACTGACATGAAAATAATGTTTTGAAGTTAAAATATCATATATATTATAAGGGTATCCTTCCTTCTTTTCTTCCTTTCTTCCTTCCTTCCTTCTTTTTTTCTTTTTTTAAAGATTTATTTTATTGTGTTTGAGAGCAGGTAAGAGAGAGAGAGAGAGAGAGAGAGAGAGAGAGAGAGAGAGAGAGAGAGAGAAGAGGGAAGGGCCCAGAGCAGTCTCCATAGTTTACATTAGTTTTGACATAATTTCATTCCACACAGATGAATGTGAGGCTGGAAGGGGCAGGAACTGAACTGGAGAGATGCCAGGATAGGTCAACAGGTTGAGCACTTACCTTGCACCAGAAGGTCTGGGGATCAAATCCCAACCCTGACCCATGCAAACCCATATGCTGAACTGCGGTGGTAAAGGTTCTGAATTCACAAGGTTGTCTTTCTGCAAAGATATTATGTCTGTCATTATTTGAAAGCTTGTGCATAGATGTAAGCAAATATGTTTAAAGAAAATTTGAATTGAACTTTCTAATGGGAAAAATTTCCATAAGGACATTAATCATAATCAGTGCATAATGAAGAATATTGGTGCGTATTAGAGGCATAATTGTTGACTTCTGGAAGAGTTTTAAGAGAGTCTGAACACTGACATTCACCATTAAGAACAAATTAGTTAATTAGTCTTCTCTAATACAGAGTTATGAATTAACAGTTGATTAATTAAATATGGTCACTCTCATGAAGTAGTACTGTTACTTTGCATGTCTTGAGAAAGGTGAAGCCAATTCATGTTATAACTGTGTTTAAAATAGTGAAGTACAAGTATATAACAGTTTTAAAATGAGAGTGCAAGTTAATTGTTAGTATAAATCAGCAAATAGATTTTTTCATTGTGTCTATCTATCATCTATTTAATCTTTTTATCTGTCTATCTAATCTTTTTATCTATCTGATCTATCTTTATCTAACATAACAAACTTCACCATTAAAAAATAAGAAAATGAAAAAAATGTACATAAGAATTGCCTATCCAAAAATTAAAATGGAAGAAAAAAATAAAATGAAGCTAAATTAGTTATTTAAGGGAGATAGGTTTGCTAAGAAACTTTTTAAATTTATATGAAGGATGAAAGTATAGTGTAGTTGTGAAAATATAAATAAATAATGGAACATGAGCATTCCAAGGGAAAAGAAATCAGTAAGATAATATTAAATGCTTCAGTATCACTTATGAAAAAAAATAATGATGGTTATCCTTTGTTTCTGATTTCAGACAATTATCTGCTTTCCCATAGTGTCTTTTAGAGAGCTGTGATTTATTTTTCATTTCTTCATATGCATTGATAATCTAGCACAGTGTCTGCATAGAGTGGAACTCATTAAGGGTTGGCTGTTAAATATTACACTTTCCCATCAGCAATTCACAGATGTACTTTTTAAAAAAATAAATGGGAAGTGAGAGACAAGAGAGAAGAAACTAATGAGGCAGATATCTATCAAAGGCAATACAAGTAGAACATCTGTTTATGAGAACAGAAGAGTTCTTAATTATCCAGTGGGAACATCCATGGAGATTCTTCGTTTCCCTTTGCATTTTGTCTTTGTCTTACCAAAAACCCTTTAACTATTACTGTTAATTTTAATTAATATATTAGATAACAGTAGCACAAATCTTTATCAGCAAAGGTGCTTGCCCATTGTTCTAGTTTTCTTTATCTCAAACAGAATGGATAGAAGATGACTTTAAATGTTTTAATTCACTTATTTTTAAATTCTCAAGTGCTTAGTGTGAAGTTCTTTTTACATTTTCATTGGATTCAATATTAAGGATCTCTTAAAGTGCATATAGACAATCCTCACTTTGCGTGGTAGTGCAGGATCATAAAAATGACAGTGTAAGCTGAAATTATGTGCATAATCAATGGAAAAATTATGATTGTTCTGTGAAATTTAAACATTTTTATCAAAACATTAAAACATCTTTTATTCTTGGTCACAAATGCAGAAACATGAAAGATAGTAAAACTATTATTTAATGTGCTGCTTAAAGCATGAGTATATTGAAATTTAAAGTGATTGCTCACTTTAAAAAGTGCTTACCCAGTTTGTATGTGCTTCTTTCTCATTGTATAATTGACGGTTTGTATCATAAGTGAGCATCTTTTCTGTCTGGTGGACTGTCATATTTATTTCAGAGTTTTCATCATCTTCCAACATTTTATTTTTTGCTCTTTGAATATCATGAAATATCTCCAAGCGTTTCTTTAATGTTAAGTATTTTTGGTGTCACTTTCTCTGAAATAAATTCATCCTTTTTGTCATAAACAGTTTTCATTTGTGCTGATTTTTGCCTTCACTAAATTGCATTGACTTTGTTTTAATAACCTTTTTAATGGCAGCAATATCAACATTCCCAAGTCAGTTATTTCTTCTATTTTTTCATGAATTTTTTTTTCAGCATTATCACTTTTAGTCTTTTCCTCGAATGTTTAATTTTTTTAATTTTTTTAAAGATTTATTTTATTGTTTTTGAGAGACAGAGAGAGACAGAGACATAGAGAAAGGGGAGGGCCCAGAGCAGTCTCCACAGTTGTATGCCATCAGTTTTTGACATGATTTCATTCCATACAGGTGGACAGGGACCAAGCATGACAGGAACTGGCTGGGAGCCTCCTGTATGGGAGGCATGCCTCTTAGAGCCAGGGGCTGAACCAGGTGTGAGAACCGAACTGGGGCCTCCTGCATGAGAAGCACACTGCAGTTCAGCATATGGGTCTGCCTGGGCTGGGGCCGGGATTTGATCCTTGGTCCCTGGGGCTGCAAATCGAGCACTCAACCTGCTGAGCCATCACAGCTTCCCTCAGATGTTTATTATTGTCATCCATGTTTGTGAAATGTCTTGGTGAGGTAATCACTGGGAGACAGAGTCAATATAGCCATAACCTTTGCTCTCTGTTCATGAACTGAATAGATTCACAGTGACCATTCACTAATAGACTGTGAAAAAGTGTAACATGATTGGTTATTGGTCCTGATAAATGTCTCTTATTTAATAATAATTTTGTACTGATAAATAACCATCAAATTTGTACCCAATGTGATTATAGTTAATATCCATAGTAACATTGTACTGTGAACCATGTTGTGGGGACCAATATTATTTAAATAAACTGTGGTAACCAAAATTCATGCACCTTGCAACTGTGCAAAACAAGACTAACTAAATTTTTATTGTCTGGTATGATAATTTTATTATTTGTGTGGGCATATATGTAAAATTATCTAATTTTTAATAGATGGCAATTATAAACTCTCATTTGTTTATTATTTCAAATATAGGCTTTCCATATTTTATATTGTGTGTTGATTTCTATAGATGGTCCTAGTTACATTGCACGAACTTGGACACATTGGATATCTATTGAGTGAAAAGCACAAGGCCTATCGGCTGTTGTAGACATGCCAATGCCAGTGTCTGCAAGGAAGACTCTATAACAAGCTTGCCTAACCTGCAGCTTGCAGACCATAGGCAGCCCAGGTCACTTTGAATGGGGCCCAACACAAATTCATAAACTTTGTTAAGACATTATGAAATTATTTGCATTTTGTTTTGTTTTGTTTTAGCTCATCAGCTAGCATTTGTGCTAGTGTATTTTATGTGGGGGGCAAGACAAATCTACTTCCAGTGTGGCCTGGGGAAGCCGAAAGGTTGGGCACCCCTTCTCTATAGTTTTATACATCCAAAAATTCTGTTATACCAGACTACTCATCATTTACTAGACCTTCAGGGATGACTCATTCCAAGCAAAAGAGAAAGAAAGCAATTGATAGGCAAATACAAATTTTGAGTTGATGTTCACAGCTATAAAACCATGAATTGAATGAACTGTTGTCACTGTTGGTTTATAATATATTTTTGCCCAGATAGGAATCTTAACTCTACTTTCAGTTGATAGCTTGATGGGCTAACTAAGAACTTGAATAAGAGGTATCTGCCTTCAAAGGGAAAGTGAGGGTACACTTCCATTGATTAGGTCCCTTGAAAGGCAGATGCCTAGAAGCGGGTATTGTAGAGCAGTACAGCTCAATATGGTAGCTGTTAGCTACATATGGCTATTGAGCATTTCTTCAAATGTGACCAGTGCAAAAATTGAGATAGCCTGGAAGTGTAAGAAGCCGGAATTTGGAAGACTATAATGAAAAAATAATGTTAAAATATCGTTATTATTTGTTGTAGTTATCATATGTTGACATGATATTATTTGGATATATTGGTTTAAACAAAATATATAATTAGGAGTAATTTCACCTATTTCTTTTCACTTTTTTAATGTGGCTACGGAAAACTTAAACTAGCATGATGTAACTTGTATTATTGGGCAGCTCTGTTCCAGAGTCATAATGCCTTGGTTCAGTTTTTAATTTCACAATTCACTTGCTATATAGCACTGGAACTGACACTGAAACCCTTTGTTCCTAAAATTTGTTATGTGTCAAATGGAGAAAGTCACAGTTTCTGGAACATAAGGATAAAGTTAAATTTAAATAAGTTGATAAATATTAAGCACATAGATATTTGCCTGATGTCTAGTTAAACACTGTATATTTGGCATTGATGTTGTGTTAATTGACATAGGAAATACATTAAACATAGTTTTCACTGAACTCTTTTTGTATTTTTGTTTGCTGTTAACCAGCATCATTTATACTTTTCAGACATGTTGCTGTATAATTGGGTCAGATTACCCTGCTTTACATCAGCCATATCAAGTTTTGATTTTCTAAGAATACACACAGGACGTTGAAGTGTTGAAACAACCCACTTTCATCACCAACGTGTTTATGTTTCATCATGAAAAAATTTACACTTATATCTTTCTGGTTTACTTCTACAAATAGATAAGCATATCCACTCATATTGTGAGTGTATGTGTGCATGTGTTTGGTTATTGTTACTTTCCTTGCCAAAGCATGGCTTTTTTTTTTTTTCTTACGTTGTAGCCAAATGATAGGAGCTCTTTTGTTAGGTAACTAAGAAACGAATAAACCATTTTATTATTTAGTATCAAAAATAATTTAACATTTATACTTAATATAAACTTAAATTATAATATATACCTAAATATTAAGTGGAATTTTACATAAAAGAAGTAAGGTTTAATACTGTTATGTAGTATTTGGTTCTAGGATTCTTATTACAGTGACAGATAACTACAGGTGTTCTATAAACTATGTAGGGTTATAGGTTATAGGTTTATTGACTGATAAATTTAAATTTAGGTATATTTTTAAAATATTTATAGTTTGGAAATGTTTTCTAAATGTTTTTGGATTAGATAGATGTCTGTGGTAAATGAAAGATAAATTGCATTTGTTTCTGCATTACGTTAGTACTTCTCTGTTTAGATATTTTGAGAAAACTGTTCTTTTAGATATCAATAATATACTTTTGCATTTCTTTAGCATAACTGGTGGCCTATATATCAGTTTTCTTTGTGCTCTATTTAATGAGCAATATTCCTGTAATTGGAATAATCATAATCCAAAATAATTTTTCCTCAGAAGGCAGGCTTCAAATTACATGGTTCTAGTGGTTTTATATTCTTCTACTTTCCCCAAAATTCTGGGCTTATAATATAGTCATAATAATATATTATTCATAGTTAACCACATTCATTTTTCCTTATGGTCAATGAGAAGATGGGATTTTAGTAGGGCTTTTCTCTCAGTTATGGATTTTTTTTTTCAGTTTGAAATATTTCCATCCTGATGTTACAGTTTTCTCTCGTAAAGCGAACCTCCTGATTCATATTACTTGCCATTCTATGATTATTTAACTTATCTGTTAATACGAGATGTTAAACTTTATCTAGAGTTTCCTTAAAGTGTATATGTTATTAAATTGAATTTGAATTTCAATGTATTGTGACAGTAATAATTTCAGAGTATTGTAATAGGTTTGTTAAGGTTGACCTCCCCTGCCTGAATTTATGTTGCCTATAATTAATCAAATTATGACCTACCAGGTGTTTATTTGCCATGTTCCCCAACTACACTTTCATAAGTATAACTACCACAGCAGATGCTAAACTTTGTCACTGTTGATGAATCTATTTTTCATTTTATAATACATTATGTGATTTGAGTATCCAATTAATGAACTAGTAATACTCATTCAGTAATCAAATAGATTATTTACTTCAGTTGAATTTACTAGTTATTGTAACTGAAATTTCCAAAAAGGTTTAATTTTAACTATATTTTTAAATGAATTTTTATAGTCAACAGGTATGTGGAATATAATTTGAAAAATATAGTATATTTCAAGTTTTAAAAGTCTATTTTATAATTTTTTTCACCTGTCTTATTGTTTCTCATCGTGTGGATAAAGGAAATGAGAGTCCCTGTAGTAGTAACACTTGTCCAAATGCAGAGGTTTTATAATAACCCCAGGAGGAACATCTATTATCACTGAACTATGCATTGGGATCTACAGGTAATGGGAAATTGTTACAATTATAACAAATCTTAAAACATGCCTATTGTAAAAGTAAAGAAAATAATTTAAGATTTTTATCATTGGACAGACAGATCCCATGGGGAAGCCGAGATGGCTCAGTGGTTTAAGTGCTCACTTTGCAGCCCCGGGGACCGAGGATCAAATCCTGGCCCCGGCCCGAGTGGACCCATATGCTGAGCTGGGGAGTGCCCCCAGTTCTGTTCTCGGCCCAGTTCCTGCCCTGTGCAGCCCTGCGCCCACCTGTGGAATGAAACTATGTGGAAAAACCGATGATGTGCAACTATGGAGACTGTTCTGTGCTTTCCCCCTTCTCTCTGTCTCTGTGTGTGTGTCTCTCTCTCTGTCAAAAAAACAAACAAACAAAAAAACAATAAAAATAAATCTTTAAAGACAGATCACACGATGACATATTCTGTCAATCTTCAATATCGTTATAGATTATTGTTATTTGGCTTTGCAGCATGGAATCAGTAAAGAGCATAGAAAAAAATTCTCCTCTTTGGTAATTTTAAATAAAATCCAAACTTTTGTCTGTTTAAAACTGTTACCTTTGCACAGGTGCCAATGATGGAATAAAAACAAAATGTGTCCTTAGAAATTTTTTAAAAAGCATAGAAAATATTTCTGACAACAGAGTTATTTAATTAAAATTTTAATTTTTATTATTTCATTTTTATAAAGATCTTGTTAATAAGATGTTGCATAGGGAAGCCAGGATGGCTCAGTGAGTTAAGTGCTCACGTTGCAGCCCCAGGGACCAAGAATCGAATCCCGACCCCTGCCTGTGCAGACCCACATGCTGAACTGGGGAGTGCCCCCAGTTCAGTTCTCACCGGGGTGAGACCCCAGGCCAGTTCCTGCCCTGTGCAGCCCCACCCACCTGAGGAATGAAACTATGTGGAAAAACCGATGATGTGCAACTATGGAGACTGTTCTGGGCCCTCCCCCTTCTCTCTGTCTGTCTCTCTGTCAAAAACAATAAAAATAAATCTTTAAAAAACATGATGCATAATTGAATTATGTACTCTAAATATAACTTAAAAGGAAATTCTTAATGAAAAATTATACTTAAAATATTAAATATTTCTTTATTTTCCTGACAGTTTGATATCTTCAGTTTTTCTTGATTTCTTCTATAAGTCCAGGAGGCAATAATTACTTATCAATTGAATGCACAATATTAGGCATCACTCAGTAGATATTCTTAATGAATTACAGTGGAATACAGTTCTCTTGATTGAAATCATGACTGTTATTTTTTGCTGATATTTACCTCACATAAACTTAACACCATACAGGTAATCAGATAGTAATAGTTGTATTATAATTTATAAAGTTATACTCATACTTTTACATATATTAGAATTGCAACTTTTTTTTCTTATTATTAAATTTATTAGGGTTACAATTGTTTAGTAATGGAATTGTTAACTTTTTTAAGTCTAATTTGTTCAAATGACAAAGAACAAGTAAACGTTATTATGAACTATTCTAGGTTTTCTTACTATGGCATTGTGCATAAAAAGATGTAGTTCTGTTAGTTTAATATCTTATTCAGATATGCAAATTTAAATGATGAATATAGCAAAAATGGCTTGATTTTTACAACTTAAAACTTTAGAGTTTAATTTCATAGAAGTAAAAGTAAATATATTATATAAACCTAAACTATTTTTAATCTGTTAGATAAATAAAAGTTTTTCTAAATATTTTTATTTATTTAGTTTTGTTTTTGTAGCTGCTTTGGTTTTGGTGCTGTTGATATCAATTTTTGGAAATATAATATCTGTAAAGATGTACAATGACATTATTATGTAAATCCAAGTTTAAAGATATACATATAATGTCAAAATTTCAATAATATCACTGATTTTCAACTATTAGGGACTATTAGTTTTTCTATATCTTTATAATATATTGTAATACATTTCTGTGTGTATTTTTTATAGAACTAATTTTACTACTCTTGTTCACATCTGATATTATTTTAAAAATACTCAAGTGGATTCTAGAACAGAGGGGACACAATCCATTTTTTTAATGTGTAACTGTTATGTAAGGTATCGTGCTACACATTTTAAGCCTGTTATCACATTTGTTGCTCATATTAGCCCTATTACAGTGATATGATTTCCATTTTACAGACAAGTAAAATGAGGCTCAATAGATCGGGCTGAGGAACTAGTTGCATTCAGTTTCAAAGGCATGGTATTTTCTATGATGTGCACTGAAATTTGAAGAACTAACTTTAATTTTATCTTGATATTCATTAACTATTGTTAGCTGAGATGTAAAGTGACAAAAAAGAAGCACCTTCAACATTCATATCAACATTGAAACTTTAAAAAATTCAGGGGAAGCCAGGATGGTGCAGTGGGTTAAGGGCTCACTTTGCAGCACCAGGGACCGAGGATCGAATCCCGGCCCCGGCCAGTGCGGACCCATGTGCTGAACTGGGAGCTCCCCCAGTTCAGTTCTCTCTCTGTCTCTGTATCTCTCTCTCTCTCTCTCTCTCTGTCAAAAACAATATAAATAAAACAAAACTCTTTAAAATATTCAGTGTTGTTCAGAGGCATAGAGACTCATCTAGGGAAAGCAATCGCTAGAGACTAATGAAGGGGAAATTTCATGCCTGAAATGGCCAGACACAGGAAGCACTAAAGAGTGATGTTTGGTGAAAGTAAAAGTGATGTTTGGTAAAAGTAAATTACTTAGAGGATCATAAGAATCAAATAGGGAAACCAAGCCTAGGTGAAGTGACCATCTATGGATTCATTTGTTCACTCATGTATCCATAGGTGTGCATTGATGAGCAATATTAGACATTATCTAAAAACTCATAGTTGAGGATGGGACGATAAAACAGAGTGAGAAATTCAGATGTGAGCTTCAGTACTCGGAATCCTAAAGCACAGAAAAGTGAATCCTGGATGATTTCCTTGAATGGTGGTAAACCATATATATTTTGTCTTTATTGGTCATCAATTTTGAGGTAACCTGGCTCAGTCAAGCTACATTAAATGTGTAAAGTAAGAATAATAAGCTGGACACTAAGAAAAGGGAAGGTTGCTCGCTTTAGATTATCAGGTAACTGTACCAGAAATAATATTGCCACTATTCCTCCATTTCTCTTCTTTTTACGAACCTAAATTTTATGATAGATATCCTACTTCACCTAACCCACCCTGCTATACCACCTTTACTTCTTTAATACTGATAGTAACTTAGTCATAACACATTTGATTATCTTGCCATTGTTTTACTTTGTATTCTATACTTACTTTTTAAAACAATTCTGCCTATCTTGTATTTAGCCACCTGTATTTTAACTTGATTTTTTTTGCCTTGGCTATAATGTGCCGTGATTTTAACATCTTGTAGCTTCTGCTGACCAGCACAGATTAAGGAAGTAAGCAACATTTTGTTATTATTACAATTTTGATTTATAACTTCTCTACTTCCCTTTCTCTCCAAACCCCTGCTTCCTCCCTCTCTCTTTCCGTCCCTCTTTTGGTGAATCTTTCATTTTAACCTTTCAGCTTTTTCCACATCAGAACTGACTAATGGTTTTTGCCTCATGATGGACCTTATACAGTCAGATACAAAGGACAAAATATTAAACTGTTAACTTTCAAGTGTAAAATAACATTTTTAAACTTCATGGAAGAGATCATCGTTTTAAAAGGTTTTCGAGTTATAAAGCCATGATTTATAGAGAGGAAAATCTGTGTCTGTCTGTCTGTTTGTTTATTTATATCAACAGTAAAAGCCCTTAGGAAATCTTGGCATTGAGTTTATGAGATAATATAAGGAAGGATAAGGAGTTTGCAGATTGCATTCACTGACAATCAGAAACCATCATGACCTGTAGGTACCTGGTATGTCAGCAGAGGCAGCTAGGGTAGATATCTGTGACCCTCCAAAACCAAGACGAAGTGTATCTCATGGTTTCCAGCATGACCAACAGATTCAGAAGACCAAGGTGTTTACCCAAAAAATCATGATGCTATGTAGAAATGGAGAAGGGACATTTCTGAGATGAACACTGTTTATGAAAATGACAGGGTTAAAACTGTGTTTACTAACTTTAAATTTGCTGTTATCAGGCAGAATGGAATCTCGTAAAAGAACATACATTTAGTAATAGAAAATACCTTTGTATTCTCAAACTCGAGTCTAGTGCCCTGTATATGGACGTTTGCTCATACTTGACCTCTTATTCTGCTTAGACTGCCCTCATTTCTCCCTTCTTCTCTAGTTTCTCTAGCTCTGACTCTCCCAGTAACTTTGCTGTTGCCCTCCTGACTCTCCCAGTAACTTTGCTGTTGTCCTCTTCCCCACCTACGCAGAACCTAGGCATTTAGGTGCTTGTCCATTTTCATGGGAGCTCATTTCTTTAAGGAATCTCTTTACCACTTCATTTATCTTAATGTATCAGATGTTATTTTCTAGGATCTAATTTGCTAGTTCCATGGATTCTAATGAATTTGACCTCTGACATTGACTTAACTGAATATGCCATAAATGTTCTCAGCAGTATCCTCAATGAAATCTAAATAATGTGGTGGTTGTGAGGATATACTATATATGTTGTGTAGAATACTATGTCTTTATCTGAGAAATCACAAATACAATAATAATAATCTAATGTGAATCTGTAGTATTTATTTCCTAAAAATGCTTTCATGCACATTATCTCATTTAACCTGAGGAATATACAAATAAGAAATGAAATGTGTTCGTTTTTCTTAAAATCTAAAATGCAGAAGAAAACATACCCAAAAGCTGTACAGATAATAGACAATAATTATGTGTTGATTCAACATAGAAGATATGTATGTAAAAAATAACAAACACATAATCATAGCTAATTGTAAAATAGAAGCTATGTTTTATTTCCCTTGTGTTTTTCTTTCTGTGATTATGATTACGTAGATACTACTTTTTATTTTTAGAAGTACAGTGATGCACACTATCCTGCTTAATATTGATACATGCATGTTTTCCAAGAATCAAGGTTGACTCAGTAGAATTCCCTGGCTTTCTTACTCTGAACTTGGACCGCCTGTGCCTTAAGCTGATCTTCACTGTTTACCAGCTGTTTGACTCTGAGCAAGTCATTGAACTGCTCCGAGCCTTGGTTTCCTAATCTGAAATCTGATGATAACATATATAATTTATAGTGTGAGGTAATCCTCACACTATAAATTAACAGGATAACATGAAGTGTATAGTAAGCACTAAATAATTGTTATTTATGATTCTGATTATAGATCCTCATAATTTTAAAGCTCTCTTTTATTTCAAATTTCTAATTTTGACTTAGAATAAAACATGACACAGTTGTTGGACATGTAAAAGAAAAGTTATCTCTGACTCACTAGCTAAAAGCAATATGTAATATATTTAAATGTAGATATTTTTCCAAGAAGTCAAAACAGTGTTTTCTTATTTCTGATGGAACCAGAAGAAAAGCAGCAGGATATGAAGGATGCATTTAGGTACTTGCACAATGAAAAACTGAACAAAAAAAAAAGGGGGGGGGGAATTAACTTAAAACCATTAGTTTTGAGGTCTCACTTTTATTAATTTTTTAATTTATATAGAGGCAATACTTGAAGCTGTAGCTTTAACAATTATTAGTGCTTTTTACGAAACATTTTTAGCTCTCACCTGTGTGGGTATGCACTAGGATTGTATCTGCCTGTCTCTGCAGTTAGGCCTGACATGGAACAAGCAAGTGAAGTGAAGTGCAAGGAGTGGCAGTTGTCACTTTTTGTTCACTATTCATGTGGTTGGGGAAGCACCAGTCAAAGGGGAAGGTGAAGGTTCTATCATCCCAAAATCTCTGTGACCATGATGAGAGAGTCCCCTGCTGACCGTCACAGGAAGTGCAGCAAGAGCAAAACACCATTACATTAACATGGGCAATTTGGTACTGTAGGTAATTACAACATAGCTTAAAATATCCTGACTGTCACAACATTTATTGAGATTTTTGAATCATTGCTTATACTTATTTTAATTTTGAGGTTATCAAAATGTGTAATATAATATAATATAATACAATATGATAATATAAAACTTTTCATTACCGTATAAACACTACTTGTACATATCAATTTAAAAGGTGATGAGCATCAAACAGCATATTTGAGGGAGTTGCAACTGACATTTAATAAGATTATTTGGCACTTAACTAATAAATTTGGCACTTAACTAATAACTCATTGATATGAATCAAATATCAAAATTGATGGAATTTAAGTACAATGCTCAAGTGCCAAATATGTGTAAAGCACTGTACTAAATTTTTGAAAAAAATTAATGAAATTATACAAAATGAGATATTGCTATATGATGTTTTTGTATCCTAATGATGCTGAGATATAAAATTCCAATAGCAAATATATTCAAATGGCTTTTCCATGAATCAACCTATTTTTGGTTTGGGGATTTATTTAAAATGAGAGAAAGATAGAAAAGGAAAGAAAGAGAGGGATGAGAAAGGAAGGCAACATCTGTGTTCTTATTTCCCTTAAACATGTCAAGCCAGACTGAAAAAAAAATCCTCATATGAATTTATGTAATATATTCTCATATTTCATTATACTTTTTGTGGTTTTACCACTCTGTATAATCCTGTCATAAATAGTATTAAGTCCCATCATCTAATACATGCATTCTTGTGTAGTCTTTTTATGAAAGGATTCATTCTTGTGAATCAACAAGGCATAGACTCAGACTAAAGAGAGCTTTCATCGTTTTTAGGAAAGTGACGCTAGCTTACAGTTTCCTAGGAAACTAAAAAATTCAGCAGCTGTAGAAAGTTCAAGTTTTACAAAACAGCTATTATTGGGGGTAAAATATTCCAAGGAAGCACTCCCAGTGGCATCACCTTATTTTAAAATTTAGTCTAAGAAATCCTTATACCGTATTTATGGCTAGCCATTTATTAACAAGAAGAAAAAAATTAACAAAATCCAGATTTGGACACTTTCATTCCTTTATCAGTGTGGGGCTGCAATTGAATTCAGGAAACTTAACAAAAGGCTGATTATTTGAAGGCAATGGTCATCAAATAAACACTGAAAAACTGAAAATTGAGTGACCATCAACAGAATAATTAATGGGGCCAAATAATAGCAATGAATTAGGAGAGATGTATATATATCCTGGAGAATATGTACTTCAAAATATAAAATATAAATATTAACAATACACGAAAGAGCCAATTTCTCTCCATGAAATTAAGAAGTTGAGCTAAATGAGCTTTAAAATTGCTATCAAGAGAAAAAAACAATTCTGTGATACGTTTATCCAGTACGCCCGGTTTGTTGCTTATGTTCTCTTTTGGATGCTAAGAACAATACTATGGAATATTGTAGTTAGAAATATGTACCTCTATTTTATTTTACTGTTCTGTGTTAGGAGATGGTAATATATCTTGCATTCATGGGAGAATGAAAGACTGAAGGTTTTGTTTGTTTGTTTGTTTTAGTTAGGTGAACACTACCTAATATTAGCCATTTATTTGTATGTGTTAATGTCTACTTTATTGTCAATGTATCTTGATAAGAAACAAGCCAGTTTCAGGAATGAAAAGTGAAATTTTAGTACTATTTCCCTGACATCCAAAAATAACAACTGAGGAAATAAACATGCTTGTGAATTTTCAGCATGTTGACTCCATGCTTGCCTTAATGGAATTAAAAAAAAAAAAGAAAGAAAAAAAAAAGGAATGTCTGACTTTTAGCAAATCTAAATCAAAAAACTGTTTTTCAATACTATTTCTAGGACTTAAATTCTCTGAAACTCAATTTCTTTATATGAAAAATACAGATGTTATAATTACCTCAGAAGGGTTTAGGAAACTTTTATTTTTAATTTTTTTAAAGATTTATTTTATGGTTTTTGACAGAGAGACAGAGAGAGACAGAGAGAAGTGGGAGGGCCCAGAGCAGTCTCCATAGTTGTATGTCATTAGTTTTTGACATGGTTTCATTCCACTCGGGTGGGCCAGGGGCCTCCAGCATGGGAGACATGCCCCCATGAGCTGGGGGCTGAACTGGGGACCTCCCACATGGGAAGTTCACCCTACAATAACTGAACTGGGAGCCACACCCCAATTCAGCATATGGGTCTGCATAGGCTGGGGCCAGGATTTGATCGTTGGACCCTGAGGCTACAAAGTGAGCACTTAACCCATTGAGCCATCCCAGTTTTTCTTGAAATTTTATAATATTATAAGTTTTCAGTAAATGCTATCATCTGTTCTCCACCTCCTTTACATAGACATTTAAGTCCTTTTCAACTAGCAATTATAATCTGACATATACATACATATACACTAGCGTTTTAGTGCAGTGTGTATATTTGCACATCAAGTGCAAAGTAAGTAAGATGAAAAAATAAAAGCAAGGAAAATATTTGTAATATATGTTACATAAAAAGGATTCCAATCATTTACTCATTTTTTTCTCATAGATACTTTTGTATATGTTTTATGTACAAATATATGTATTACATATAAATTATAGAGTACTATTTGTTAAATATTTGTGATAAGTGTAACCATGAACAAGGCAGATAATCTTTGCTTTCATGAAGTATATATTATAGTGAAGAAGAGAAAATTAGAAAGCTAAGAAGTAAACAAAATTACAGTGATTAAAATATTTTTCAAGGAGGTTTCATTAACCTAACAACTGAATGCTACCTTGATTAACAATGTTATGATCTGGGGAAAAATTGTTCCAGACAAAAAGAACAGCAAATGTAAAATTCTTGAGGAGAGAATGAGCTTGGGTAATGTAAGGAATAGAAGAAAATCCTCTGACTAGAATATAGTCAGCAAGGTGTGGACACAAGCCACCAGTGTGTCCTTAATTCCCTGCTGTGTTATCTATTCCCCTATTGCACAGAGATTGGTTTGGATGTCCGATAGAATATGGCAGAATTGATGGTAAATTATTTCTGAGATTAAGTTATAAAAGGCTTTGTGACTTTCTTCTTGGTAGCTGTTTTTCATTTTCTCAGGTCCTTATTCTGTGGAAAACCATGTTTTGAGCAGCTCACTAAAGATACTTACATAGAAACTAAGGACTCCTGCCAACAATCACATAAATGAGCTTTGAGTGGGTCCTTCAGCCCCAAACAAGTCTTCTGAGATTTCAAAATAAGCCAACATTTTGACTGAAGCTTCATTTAAAACTTGAACCAGAACTACTTAGCTAAGCTCCTCTCAAATTCTTGACCCTCAGAAATAGTATGGAATGATAACTACTTACTATCTTATGTGTCCACATTTGGGGATAATTTTTGTGTGGCAATAAATAATGAATATACAAAAGGAGAGTGATTAGAAATTAAATGAATGATGTGACATAGGACTTCAAAGACCTCGCTAGAGTTTGAATTTTAAGTTAATAAATGTAAGTTATTAAGTAATATGAAATTATAAAATATACATGTAACATCATTTGACTTAATTATAAATTAAGATGAATTAATTTCTGAGGGCACAGTGATTTTGAGGGCCATAGGACTTAATCAGAATGTTGAGTTAATAGAAGTAATCCAGATGTGCATGAGACACTGATTAGAGCAGAACAGAAAAGAAACAAGCAAACACACACATACAAGTGGAACTACCTACAACACAAATGTAGATAGAACTGGCAAGAAATGCTAAAGATGGGAATATCCTTAATACACATGAGTACTTAAGATCAATGAGGAAAATAAAAGGCATATAACTAATTACAAATGACAAAAATGCATCTAAGAAGATGCTCAATCTCATTATTATGGCAAAAAAAAATAATGACATCTTTTTTATCTTGCAGATTTAAAAAGACTGGGAAAAAACTCTTTATTGGCAAGAGTGGAAAACTGTACAGTCTCATTTATTGTTGATATGAGTCTAAATTGGCCTAAACTCTCTGAAGCTAGTCTGCAATGTGTATATTTATTACAGTTATTCAACTTTTAGGAATTTACTCTAATAACGTGTTTGCAACATTAATGAACAGTTATTGTTCACTGCAAGACAATTTATATTGGTAGAAATTTGAAATTTATTACCTCATTGTGTTATATGTCATGAATTATGCTTATGGCATAATGTTGAATAAAATGCAAGTTTTCAAATTGTATGTTTTTAATGAATCCATGTTATGTAAAGCTATATACATCCATGCCATATTCCCATGATTGTGTGTGTGTGTGTGTGTGTGTGTGTGTGTGTGTAAGAGATAGAGAAAGCAGGGGAGGAAGGAAGGAAAAAAGAAGATAGGTTTGGAAGAATGTTCAGAAATTATGAAAAGTTTTGGATAGTAGATTAGGAGATGATCTTTACTTTCTTCAGATTTTTCTCTAAGAGGTTTTTTTTTGCCAGCATGCTATTTTTAATGTGTTTTATGGACTTATTTTTTAGGGAAAAGTTAGTTCACAGAAATGTTGAGCAAAAGTTAGAGAGATTTCCCATATACCCTCTGTCTCCACACATTCATAGAGTCCCCTCTTAGCAACATCCCAAAGTGGTACATTTGTTACAGTTGATGAACCTGCATTGACACATTATCTTCCAAAGTGCATACCGTAGTTTACATTACGGTTCACTTTTGGTGTTTTACATTCTGTGAG
The DNA here is from genome assembly GCA_004027555.1 of Craseonycteris thonglongyai. NCBI lineage: Eukaryota > Metazoa > Chordata > Mammalia > Chiroptera > Craseonycteridae > Craseonycteris > Craseonycteris thonglongyai. The sequence continues at coordinate 2,594 of PVKE010028027.1, read as the reverse complement.
TTTGGACAATTTTCTAGTGACACTATCCATCATGATAGTATCATACAGAGTAGTTTCCCTGCCCTAAAACTCTTCTGTGCTCTGCCTACTCATTCCAACCCTTCCCGCACCTCCCCAAAACTCTGGCAACCGCATATCTTTTTATTGCTCATAGTTTTACCTTTTCCAGAATGTCATATAATTTGAATCATACAGTATGTATGTATTAATATTTTTTTTCAGATAGGCTTTTTTTTTTTTTACTTAGTAATATGTATTGAAGGGTTCTCCATGCCTTTCAATGACTCAATAGCTTATTTATTTTAATGCTGAATAAATAGTCCATTGTATGGATGTACCACTGTTTGTTTATCCATTCACCTACCACAGGACATCTTGGTTGCTTCTAAGTTTTGGCATTACAATACATCTGTGTATAATTTTTTTTTTTCCATGAGCATAAGTATTTAACTCCTTTGGATAAAAAGCAAGGATCTTAATTGCTGAATTGTATCTTAAGGGTGCATTTAGTTCTTTAAGAAACTGCCATGAAGTCTCCATTTTGCATTTCCACCAGTAATGAATGGGAGGGAGTTCCTATTGCACCACATCCTCCCCAGCATTTAGTGTTGTCAGTGTTTCTGAATGGGACCATTCTAATACCGGTAGTTGTGTGTTGTTATCTAGTTGTTTAAATTTGCCTTTCCCTGATGATATAACAAGGGCTGTCCAGAAAAAAAAAAATCCAGCGATAAATACCTCTGTTTTTCATATTACATGGCTGGTTACTTTCTGGACAGCCTTCATATATATGGAACATCTTTTCATGTGCTTATTTGCCATCTGTATCTCTTCCTTTGTGAGATATATGTTAAAGGGTTTGGCCCCTTTTTAGTTTATTTATTTTCTTATTGTTGAATTTTGAATATTCTTTGTATAGCTTCGATAATAGGCCTTTATCAAATGTGGTTTTTGCACATATTTCTCTTGCTTTATGTATTTTCTTTTTTTTTCTCTTGACTGTGTTTTTGGCAGAACAGAAGTTGTTTTTTGTTTGTTTGTTTTTTTAATTTTTTTAAATTGTTTTTGACAGAGAGAGAGAGAGAGAGAGGGAGGGAGGGAGAGAGAGAGAGAGAGATACAGAAACAGAGGGAACTGAACTGGGGGAACTCCCCAGTTCAGCATATGGGTCCGCACGGGCCTGGGCCATGATTTGATCCTTGGTCCCTGGTGCTGCAAAGTGAGCACTCAACCCACTGAGCCATCCCGGCTTTCCCCAGAGCGGATGTTTTAATGTAATTGAGGACTTACTTATCAATTGTTATTTTCTGGATTATATCTCAGGTCCAACATATTATTTTTTACAAATACAAATAATCTAAAACTTGTCCTAAAATGTAAAATATAAAAAAATTAACTGAACAAAATAATATCTTAAAATGTTACATATATTGTGATTTTCTATTAAAACAAATAATTACAAAATAACTATCACATTAGTCATTATCTCCATTCAAGTATTTTATTTATATTGATATTTTTGAATTATTAGTAGTCTATTTCTATTACATTTTTAGGTCTTGGGAAAACTTTCTCTTCATTTAATTGATTTTAATGAGAGTGGGAGAAAAATAACAGAGGCATAATAAGGAAAAGTAAAACAGGATTGATCATTGAGGAAAAAATAAAACATTAGAACGCATAGTTAAAAGAATAAAGATATATAACCACTGTAGATTCTTTATAGATTTTAAATTCTTTGGTTTTCAAGTAAATGTTGGGCCATTTTCAAATGTTTCATAAAGACTGTTAAAATAATGTTCTAAGTCAATCTTTGTGAAAACAACTTAGTTGGGTAAAAACTATTTCTTAGAAATTATTCACACATTGAATTTTAGTTCATTCAAGATCTGAAGTGATAGAACTTAGAGAATATTATCCATTGAAATTCTGCTTTATAGTTTCTGCTTTAGAGAGTGACCAAAGACCAAATCTAAAATTAAGAGAAATTTCTGATGTTCATATTTATTTGATACTAATCTATGTTGTTTAGGGTTTATTGGAAGTCTTAAAATGGTTTCACTATTGATTAGGACAGGAAATTCTTTCTAAATAGTGCCTACCCCCACCCCCGCCTTAATTTTTCAACCTACATTTTCTTCTCTCTGCAAAGTAACTATTCTAGTTGCTATATTTTCTTTTAAATTTTTGTTTCTAGTACACTTGTTTCATTAATTTAATTTAAAAATAACTTTGTATAAGTACTAATATAGTGCATTTACTACATGTAAACATTTAAGACAGGATTGTAGTCCTAAAGGAGCTTACAAAGGTATTTGGGGATATAAGGCATTTTAGAGAAATCATTAAACAGAAAGATAGAGCAGCTCATAAACTGGTAACATTCATTATGACAATTGGGACTTTTCAGTACTACCCAGTGGACATAATAGGAACTGACTTTGCTTCAACCTGATGCCATTGGTAAGATTTAAAATATATTGGAGTAAGAATTATATATTTTCTTTAATCTGGTCATTTCATAATCCTATTCATAATATACTATTTTGATATAATCTAATATTTTCTACAGTTTATCAATATTTTAACAAACA